>OOFB01013167.1:27604-39550 GCA_900323305.1 Trachyrincus murrayi | reverse complement strand
TACAATAATACAATAATATAATAATACAATAATCTAATAATGCAATAATACAATAATACAATAATATAATAATACAATATGTAATATATGTTTTGGACTGTGTGTGTGTGTGTGTGTGTGTGTGTGTGTGTGTGTGTGTGTGTGTGTGTGTGTGTGTGTGTGTGAGAAGCGGAATGTGATGGCATGATGTAGACAGTCTGGCCTGGTCCTGATTTGAATTAATAACGGGCTATTACAACAGTCACGTGCACACTGCATACACATGCACACAAACCCACCGTGCACATTGCGAGGGGGGATTGGTTGTGACCATTTCTGCTCTGTTGATTTGTCCTGACATAGTATTAACCAGCATAGACTCAGTCATATTGGCTGTCTGTGTCTGTGCTTTAACCACAGTAATAGCCTATGTCTACGTGGTGGACTCAGCGTTAACATGACCTCAGTTTTGTCCTGAGATACAAAGTATATGTCTGATTGGTAGCCATACAACCACACATACATGAAGAATAATTAAATGTTTATTTCACTTGACCACCCATACCGTTTTGAAACTCCAGGTCACAAAGTAACCATCCTTCCCAGTAC
The DNA here is from genome assembly GCA_900323305.1 of Trachyrincus murrayi. Lineage (NCBI taxonomy): Eukaryota > Metazoa > Chordata > Actinopteri > Gadiformes > Macrouridae > Trachyrincus > Trachyrincus murrayi. Next base: position 38,962 of record OOFB01013167.1, on the reverse strand, counting down.
TTTTGGTATGCTATCTGGAATTGCTAATGGGCACTAACCCAGAGGGTTCTGTTAATTAATACGCCACAGTAGCGCTATGCTGCTATACATTTCACTTTCAGTTTTGATGTCGGGACCTTCCTGGTGGGTGGTCATTATTGTAAAACGCGGGGGAACTCCACCTACCCGGGCCAGCCACTAAATGTTGGCGACAATATGCAACGGTGAAGGCTTTATTTTTGACTATTAAATTATGTATCCTGCTTCAAAACTTTACCAAAATGCATATGAACATATAAAATGTTTTTATAAGATGTCAGAAAAAGGTTCATTACATTGAAGTATGTGGAAGTGATATCTGACTAAAACTATTTTTTCTTTCTCACTGACGTTTCAAACCTCATTTGATCATTTTAAGGACATATCTTCTCATCGTAATTCATTTAGACTATAAAACTGGGTATCACGATAAGTGGTATCTTCATTTCATGACGATGCCATTCAAAGACGATAAAAGTTAATATTGAATTATTGCCCAGCCCTACTTGACAATACTTGTTTACTTGGCTACACGTTTCCACCCCTAGTGTGAAATGCTTAAAACGTTTCCTTAGACAATTCATTTTCTAAGAATTGGATATATGCAGTGACCTGGACCATTGACTTAATTTAGCTACAGAACTTCAGGCAGTGAGTTTTACACAAAGTCTAGCTGGGCAATATTTCAATACATGATAATTGGCCTATACAGATTGAATGATTTTACGTAATTGATATATGGGACTAGATATTATGTCGGATTTTGTTTTATTACAAGGGCAAATGTGTCTTTTCTTTGTAATTACCACATTCGCCAGTTTAATTTAGAAATACTTAATACTGTCACGATTTCTTGGCTCAATATTTCCTAAGCAGGCAGTGTTATGAAGATTCTTCCTCAGATGCTTGGGGACTGTGTGTGCTAGCTAGACCAGTTGAGCGTATTCACATTGTACAGGTTTCAACATGTCGGCATGTTGTGCTTGAGACACTTCCCACTGTGGCCCTCTGCTCTCATGTGGTCTAATGATTAATAAGAAAACAGAAGTGCTCACACAATGACACGGTAACCGTATCCAACTCTTGTTTTTGTCCACCACCGGTAGGTAGTTCAAGGTTACTATAGGACAGCAAAGTGTTTGCGTTATTGAGCAGCCCATTCTGTTGTTATCTCTGCTACAGTTAGTACTTCATAAGTCTGTATCATTGGCTAAATATTAGCTAGCGTCTATGTGGCATAGCATTGGTAAATGGAGTTAATGATATCCTAGCTTGACGGGAGTGGCGACAGTGTACACATGCTAGGTAGGGAAGGAGCGGTGTGAGTTCATGTCCACCACCAGTATTTGTTTGTTTCTAAGATCATTGAGGATATTTTAGCTTCATGCACAACTGAGGTAATCTATAATTCAGGTATGCAAATAAACCGTGGTTACCTTAATGCCACATATCCTTGATGTTTTCATACGAAGTGAACTAACTGCTCTAGCCATTTTCTCTTTTTTTAATGCCCTTCTTTGAACTGCTATGGCTATTATCTATTTGAAGGTCCTGCTGGTCCTTGAGTTTCCCCCATTCAGTAACACCTTCTCTGTTACATACACGGTCCTTCTACTGTTACTCCTGCAAATGTCAGAGCTGAACTTCTCAGCCAGTAATGAGAACCTAACAATGTTCCAAAGAGCATCTAGGTAGTTTTGGCTAAAGAGGACAGAGAAAACATGCATTTGAAGATGTCAACAGAAGATTGTTGCGCTTTCATAGAAATGAGCCCAAAACGTAAACATATTGTTTTAGCATACAAGTAAGGGTGTGTATATTTATAACAGTAGAGGAAGTTGATGAAGCTTTACTTGGCACGGCCAGTTCTGGTTTCCCCAACCAAGTGTTGTCGGTCTAGTGAATGGCGCACAGATACCCTCTTCCCCATAAACTTTCATTGTTGTCCAATACAATAAACAGAGCTAGATAGATCAGCCATATAGCGTCCTCTGGTTCACATCCATCCAAATTATAAATTCGACCATCACATCTTTTTATAAAATATCTTAGACGACTACACATGCTCAGAACCTTCCCTACACTCAAAACTGCTGATCTGCTGGCCGAATTAATCACTACAATGTTTTCAGTGGATCAAAGCAATTGGGCAGCACAATAACTTGACTTGAATGTGTTTTTGGACAATAATGGAAGTTGAACCCTAGACAGGCAATACTTGAATATGCTGGTATTACCCCTTAAAATGTGTCTTTTGGGTAATGATGTTAACAACAATACAGGACAATACAGGATGCTACATTATGTCAATATGGCTGTGTATATTATTATATGTGTATTACTTCCAACTTTGGCTAGCATTTGCATGTGAATTTATGGTCTAAACATGGCCACACAAAATTGGGGAAGAGCAATTCTGATGAGCCAATTGATGCCGAATACTGTTTCCATAGACCAGGGCTGGTGTTCCTCAGCACCAGACCCAGATTGAACAGCAGTCGATGAGGGTCATGATATAGAGTTACTGTGGCCCAGGGCTCAATGTGAGAACCCCACAGAAGGAACAACATCACGCCTTATCAGGGACTCCCTGCTTATTAGAGCCCCAACCTTAGCAGGATCATTTTCTCTTGCTGGCCAAATTCATAATGCCATTGGTGTTTCTAACATTTGTGCTGCAGGTAATAGTGTGTATGCCAGTATGTGTGGAGAGGGACAAGAGGTGGGTAGAGTAGCCAAAAACTGTACTCAAGTAAAAGTACTGTTAGTTTGCAAGAACAAGTACTCAAGTAGAAGTAAAAGTAGTCATCAAAATTACTACGAGTAACTTATGATTTTATTTGATGTGGATATGACTGACAGAACTACGCCGTGGTATCAAATGACCTAATCTCGGATCCAGCAGTCCTACTGTCCTATGTTACTTCTGGGGGGAGATGGCACATAGCCTGTGTTGGAAATCAAAAACTGAAGAGGCAGAGTTAAGCCTTGTTTCCTGTTTGGTTACAGAGATATCAGAAACTGATTTGCGCAAGTAGACAAAGCTTTCAGAAGGGGATTTTAATACGTGTATTTCTACAGTGGCCAGTCTACATGGTGTGTATTTGAAACCTTTACAGACACTTTTTTACTGTTTACTAGTGCTGGCTGAGTTTGTGTTTGCTGTTAATAGCCAATTACGTGCCTCCAGATCCCTACTTCCAGGAACATGATTGGTCGGAAACAAATATGAAGCGAAAGAAAGAGAAACGCCCCGTTCACCCAGATTTGAGCTCGTCTGCCATCAGACTTTAGATTGGTAATCTAAAGTGTGATTTGTGACCTATTTGACCTATCAAATGACCTATTTCCGTTGTGGTCCTTGAAACTCACGGTGATCATAATGTGTATTTAACTTCGTAGGTGTATTTTAGACTAATATAAATGTTATCTTACCTGAAGAGGCGAGAGGAATGTCGAAGAAGAGTTAATACTTTCAGCATGTTCGATGAATGGGGAACTAATAGGCAGGAGGCAGAGCGCTATGTTCAAACGGAGTTTACGCATGTAAATGCTGGTCTGTTTACATTAATTCATCTGTAAATAATAGCTGCTAAAGTATGGACCGATTTAACATGCATTTGCACCACACCCTGGACTATGATACATGACATCATAACTGCAGGCTGGTAGCTGACGTGTTGTGAAGCTATTTAAAGACCAATCAGGATCTCGTCTTTAAGGAGGAGGGGATCCACCTTTTCTCTTTTTGCTGACAATCTTTCAAAAAGGACAACGGATGAGAGGGAGCGATGAAGAAAAAAGAGGAGATGATTAAGTTAGGGAGGAGAAAGGAGTGGGTAGATGGAGAGGATGTGAGTCATAGATGCTGGATAGGGAGTAGAGGCAAGCGGAGATGGGCTATGGTGAGAATGGAAACATCTCTGTGTTAATGCTCCGTGTTTGTGTTTATAGTTTTCCTTTTTTATTTATAGTGAATGAAATCCAAGTACTCCATGCTGCCCCTGTTAGACCTAGAGATCTTAACTTAAAGATGTATTGCACTTTTATGATGATGTCATCTGATAATATGCAGTATAGGCCTAGTTATACCCGTGATGAGCCACGATCAGCTGATAATATCAGCCGACCGATGGCGATAATGAGCACATGCAGGAACAATGTAACGCTTCACAGACTTTATTGTCAGAAAGTTGCTCAAACGTTGATCTTTGTGAAACCAAGGGCATGCTGATATAAAGAGGAGGACCCAAGCTGTCCGTAGAGGTGCAATATTGGTGAGTTTATCACCATTAAATACATGCCGACAAGACTTATATTTTCATGAATAGGGCACTCTGTGGAGGGAATTGCGACCAAGAGGTCGGCTAGGTGAGCTCTATAAACTCTGGACCAACTTCAAGGCCCTCTGCGAGGCTGATTTTGTAGCATGCATCCGACACCATGAAACACGGGAGACCCCTTAATGGAAGCAGTTGGTGCAACCCTTCCCATGAATGAAAAGTTACGCAAGAACGTGGTGGTTGGCAGTGGATGGTGGAGGATGCGTAGGCCGTGAGTCAGGAGGTCTGGCCCACACCGTGTGTTGGTGCTGCCTGCCAGCATTCTGACTGGACGTGACTGAACTGGCGTTGTGTTACACACAGCTAAATAGTAGCAGCACCGCTCCATGGAGCCAAGCCTTCTTGTCTTGTCGTACTCCTGGCCCTGTCCTAATCAAGCTGGCTGGGGTTATGAATGAACCTATTGATCTGTCCGGACACGGTTTCCCTCCCACCCCCACGTTCTCCACCCTACAGTTAGCAGCGTGTTGTTATTAGTTGTCCTCATCGCGAGTCAATAAGCCACTGGGCGGAGTGGAGGGGGAAACTAGAGCGAGGGAGGGAATGGGAGAGCCATGTGTGGGAGGGGAGCAGTGATGTGTTGCATTAGTCTGTGTTCAATCAAAAACATTTTTTAAAGAACTGTTATTAAGTAGATGTGTGTGTGTGTATGAGAGCACCACAATATATTACAATGTGTTGGCTGTACTTGTACTGCACCATGTCTAGTGTTTGTGTCCCTGCTCCCATCTCAACTGTAGATAGTCACCTACAGTCGTGTTGGTGGTAAACTAGGCTGCGTGTTCAGGCCAAGATTTGCTCTTACTTTCTTCATGTGATCCTCCATTAGTGAAGCCTTCTGTTGGCTGACACATACTCCCTGAAAAACAACAAAAAAATAACTCCTTGAGGAAGACATTTACCAACGTTGTGGGTTTGGGAATAAAAATATCGACATTTATATAGCTTATATAGCTTTAATGTGTTGTCAACTCACTCACTCACTGATAATAACAGAATCAATTTGAATTGCACTAAAATGTTCGTGTTTGAAAACGGCAAATGTTCTTCATACATGTACACATCCTACGTTTCATGACCTCTGTTTGACCTCTATTTCATGTGGGCTTATAGACGTCTTGTGTATATATATATTTTTGTATGTGCTTATAATGGTGCATCCCTCATGGACATTAACCGTGTGACTGACAGCTAACAATTGTGTGTCCGTGTCCGGGCTCTGGACACACACATTCTGAACACATGCATTTGTGCGTTTGGGTGTGTCTGTGTGTGTCAGACTATATGTCACGCACACTTAGGGTGTCTAGGCTGGATGGCCTGTCAGTGCTACATACAGTGTTGTGTTGTGTGGCTGACACATCCCTGGTACAACAGAGTTTTGTTAGTCTGGGGACGGAGACGGACAGCTTGAGCCGACGAGGGATCAGCTAGCTTAGGGAGGCTCAAAAAGGGCATTGTTTACTTGTCTGGTAGAAATTATCACAGTCTTGTCAACCATTCAGTCATGAACATTTGGTGAGGTGATAAAGAGTGGCTTAAATAAACTTGGCTAATTGTTTTCTTCCCCTCTGTCTTGTTTTCTTCCCCTCTCTTATCCTTCTCCTTTATCTCTCTCTCCCTCCCTCTCTCCCTCTCCCTCTCCCCCTCCCTCCAGCGGACCAGCTGGGTGTCAGGATGAAGGAGGAGACTCTGTCCCAGCGCAGGCTTTCTCTGTGTCCCAATGCTACCTCGCCAACCAAAATTGACCCCCGCACCCTCACCCGCAACCTGTCATACGGAGGAGACGACGATCTGTATCATCCCGGCACAGGTAAAAAAAAACTAAATATAAGTAATTCAAGGCTGTAACGTAAGCGTCGAGGAGGCTGGGATGTATTTTAGACTGTACAGGGTCCAGACCTTTAGCCGATGTCAAATAACGAGCCTAAGCTGTAACTACGATGATGCTAGGATGTTTTCTATTTATTTTATTAGTTGTTGGTTGGTCAGAATGGGCAATACATTTCATGTAGGCATTCATATGGTATTTGTCTTGTGGTCTATTATTTCATTGTTTACTCTGGTTTTATATGAAGAAATGCAAGAATTATATATTGCAACAGTATCATAAAAGCGGGGGGGGAAATATGTGACGTACCACACAGCCGAAACGTCATGATATATTCTATATATATTTGGGCCGTATGGCTCAGCTCATGTGGGTCTGTTTTTGTCGTTTTGTGTGCGTCGGCTGGTTTCTCTGTTGAGTTTATTTCTGTGACCTTTTAAGCACTTTTTCCTTGGACTCAGGCAGCGAGATGGACGGGAATGGAGACTCTGTACTGAGCAACGAGCTCAGCCCAGTCCAGTCACCAAGCAGCCAGGTTGGAACACACCTGCTCTCGCTCACCTTCATCATCAGTCATCTTATGTTCATCTTTTTACACAATTATTGCACATTTCCTGGAAACCCAGATGCGTTTAGTTTTTTTGTTCTTGTGAAATAGTTTTTTTTTTTACATCTTAGGTTTCATCATAACCCTTGAGGATTTTACAGTTCCTACTGCCTGCCTTTCTATCCATCCATCAATATAGGCTAGACTTTTCGTTTCATTGCCACCCTGTTCCCCTCAGTGACATGTCCTCTTCTCCATCCCTCCAGTCTGAGTCCAGGATGTTCAATGGTGTGGAGAAGGAGTGCCCCTCCCCCACAGAGAGACTGGCCCGGAAGGAGTCCCTCAAGGTGCAGTGCCCTCTATCCTGTCACAACTAGCACACCGGTTCATCTATTCATCCTTTATTCCTATACACGTCCTTTATACTAGGGATTCTCAACTGGTAGGTCACGAGGGCATTCTGAGTGGGTTGCAGAGCATATGCCAAACCTTAATCTTTAGAAAGAAGCCCATGAATTAACTAATGTTTCAATGTTCATTAATGTTTCAATGGCTTACTGTTTCGTTTAGCCCCAATTGTTGCAGCTTTTTGTTCGCTCCATGTTTTAACTGGTCTAGCCTCAGGACCCACATGTGTCATTACACATGTGGGTCCTGAGGCTAGACCAGTTGAGAACCACTGCTTTATACCCTATGTCACCAAGCCATTATTCAGTTTATGCTCTTAAAGCACTTCCTAAAAGATCTCTTTAAAAATTTTCCTTTTCGTTTGTCATTCAGATGTGGGGAAATGACATTCAAAATACATGCCCCATTTTGAAAAATTTGCATTTGAAATGATTGCAATGAATCATGGGAATTGAGATGTGAGCAGAGGCCCGAGTTTGAATGTGTGTGACTCTAATGCCCCCTAGTGATATACCTTCTACCATTGACTTTGACTGATTTTCCTATTGAACCCAAGGGTGACGGCTCACACTAGTATTTTTCCATGTCACAGGTCCAGAAGCAAAATTACAGACAGGAGAAGAAACGGGCAGCCAAAGAACTGTTTAGTGCTCTGAAGGACCCCAGGGTTGTAATCATGTCCAACTGGCTCAAGGTACGGTGATGCCCTTCAACAATCATAACAAATAAAACTGCGAGCAGTAACGGGTGTAAGCCCGTTCTCGATTTGTGTGTAATGTTTGGAAACTTTTTTGCTCTTGATGTTTTTAGCTGAATTCAGCAGGTGGAGTCTTCTTGGAGATATGTAATAAACTCATAATAATAATACAATTTCCCAAATTGTAAAAAGCACACATGAAAATAATACAGGTCAGAAGTGCAACTAAGGCATGAAGGTGAGGTACAAGGACAATCTTTTGTTGACGTTAAATCAGCGTTACATCTTCACTAGTCTCGCATAGCCAGACCATCGTCTTGGGCGGTGCTAAGGCCAGGATGCAGCGACGGTGCCATTGCAAATATTTGCAGCAAATGTTAGTCTTATGTTTCTTTACAACCAGTCACCGAAAGAACCAAGCAGGCCTGCCTTATTGCACGATTCAAATCTTTGTCAAAACTCGCCATTGTCAGCGTGTAGGTTGCTAGCTCGGAGGTTGTTGTTGTTTCACGTAGCGACAGGGACTTTGAAAACGGTAACATGCAGATAGCGGAAGGGGCGGGGAATTCCGACTGAAATAGTCGGCCAATGGCCTCTATTTGCCTCTATCCTGTCAGCCAGACTATATCTTCACTGATATTCTACATTAAAATGTTTATATATGTATGATATGCATTCATGATTATTCATACAAACATCACAGTAATTATAACAAAAAGCTAACAAGCTACACTAACTAAGGCTATATGCTTAGTGGGATTCTACAGTATTCAATCCAAGTAAAGAAAAATATTAAACTGAATTACAATCCATTGCCCATCAATCTCCAATCAAAACTAATTATTATTGATATAATTATTATTTGTATACATCTCCCTCACCTGATGGCCAACTGGAGCTGAAAGTCACTCACCGAATGTACCGCCCTTTAAGCTCCCCAATTGGCTAACTAAATGGGGTTGGTTGCCGTGCGAACTAAACCAGCAGCTCATCTGTACACATAAATGTTATTATTTTTTTTAAAGGGTTTGTGGGAGCCAAATCATTTTTGACAACTTGCCAACTTTCATAAATATATAACCGAGTTATACAAGTTCAAAATGCTTTTGATGTAAATTGAGTGAATATTTCTTTTTGCCACTTTTGGTGTCAATAGCGCATCTATTATATATATTTTTCAGATAACTTTACTCAGACAACCATATTATTTTTCCGATTTAAGATGGGTTATACAACAAAAGTGTATCCTGGTCTTATAAAGACCAGGAGACCACGGAAAATCTTACATGTCACTGTAGAAAAGTGTACCACGTTTCTATGTACATGGTTTGTGATCTATGGCCATTTGAATTGTACTTAATATGGGAGTTACAAGTTTTGTGTTATACCCGAATAAAGAAAGCCATCAATAGCAATGGGTTTATAGCCCCTTCAAATTTAACTGAGGACATTAACATTTTTTCTCATCAGTTTATAATTGAATGAATAATAATTTCTTTAATTTCTCGGGACAAGTGCTCCTTGTAGTTTTTTAACAATTACCTCTGTACCCTTGACTGGGCCTGCTTCAGATCCGAGGCTCTTTAAAGAGCTGGACCAAGCTGTGGTGTATTCTGAAGCCCGGGGTTCTCCTGATCTACAAGACCCCAAAGACTGACCACTGGGTGGGCACCATCCTCCTCAACGCCTGCAAGCTGATTGAGAGGCCCTCCAAGAAGGACGGCTTCTGCTTCAAGCTCTACCACCCACTGGACAAGTCCATCTGGGCCGTCAAGGTGACAGGCTAACTCAAAAGCTAAATCATCTCTTGTCATTTGAGAATGTCATTTGAATGCTGACCTGTGATTCCATATGAAACTGTAATTGTAATTAAAAGCTATATAAAACGTACAGTATAAATGGACTTGCAACAGAAAGTCTCCTCTGCCACAGTATAATTCAGTTTGTCATGTAATCTTTCCATGGGTAAAATGATGTTTAACTGAGCCTCAATGTTGAGTATTGTTGCCATCACTGCAGGGTCCCACAGGCGAGAACGTTGGTTCCATCACCCAGCCGCTGCCCAGCAGTTACCTGATCTTCAGAGCTGCCTCAGAGTCTGACGGTGAGCTGGGATTTTATTCAGCCATACAAATATAGCAGTGAGATGAGTATAACATTTCTTTGTTTTGAATGGGTGGGTCACTGTCACTGTCACGTCAGCCATGTTTCAGCCATCTTGTCCGAATCCATTCTGCGTGGATTTAATTCCACTAAAAACATCTTATGATAAATGTAATGAATGTGAGCATATTGTGATAATATATATATATATTATACTGTATATATTTTTAAAACATCTCATGGTGCACCACTTTATTTAGTAGGACAACCATGCTTGCAGGAAATGTGACGTCAGTTTACACTATTGCTTTCGAAAGTTGGGCTAATGATGCATGCTAAATATTGACAAAAGTAAACGATATGTGTATATATACACATCAATCTATGTGTCCCTCGATAGGTATCTATTTATAGATATAGGACATTTTAATGAGCGTCTCACACTGATTTGGTCCCCAGGTCGGTGTTGGATGGATGCCCTGGAGCTGGCGCTGAGCTGCTCCAGTCTCTACAAGCTGACGGCAAAAGGCGGGAGAGAGGCCGACTTCAACGCGTCCTCGGACTCCTCTCACATCCTCCACCTGCTGCAGTCCACCGCCCTCAGCGACGCTGAGCTGCTACAGTGAGTCCCAGAGGCACTCCTACACACACGACGACAACAACAACAACAACTCATAGATCACACATCACTGACAAGATCACCGGCACGGCTTCACCGAAGGCAACATCATTTGAAAAATGTTGTTGCCATAAAATGACCTCTTTGTATTTAACAAGTAATACACATCATGTTGTATTTTGGGTCTTGTAGGCTGCTTCCGAAATTGCAAAGTTAGCAGAATATATCTTCTCCTGTATGAAGGCAGACGGTGGCAGCATAACGTCTCCCTTGTTTAATATGAAAGAGTAATCTGTGTTTGCGTGTAGGATCGTGTCCAACTAACTTTCCTGCTGGTATTGCAATATTCTACATTTGTATGTGCAACATAAATACTTGTGTTTGTCTTTGTTTGAGGGGATAGTCGTGTTTTTCAAGCTTAAATTAGGCCGTGTTTGTATACTGTTGACATCACCATACACAGATAACGCCCCTCCCACACACAGACACACAAACAACCACGCACACACACACACACACACACACCAACTCCTCCCCTTCCTTTCAGGGTGTGAGCCCTCCCCCCAGCCGTATAATCCAGCACTCCCTGCTCTCCTGCTCCTCGCCAGCCAATCCCAGCCTCCTGGCTCGGTCACATGACATACTGAAGATCAGGAAGAGTAGAAAGGAAACCTTACACCGCCCAGAGAGAGAGGGAGCACACACTCGGACACTAGAAGCAGAGATAATGTATTCATACCTCTCATTAATTTCACGCTGACGATATTTCAAAGTGTTTGTTCGCAGTCAGCC
>OOFB01013158.1:0-12323 GCA_900323305.1 Trachyrincus murrayi | reverse complement strand
GATTACCTCGCCTGTTGCTGAACCCCTGCCTGTCTGACTACCTCGCCTGTTGCTGAAACCATGCTTGTCTGACTATCACGTTGGTTGTCGATTCCCTGCCTGTCTACCGGTCCCGCCCGGTTTACCTTGTCCACGAGATTCTGCTAATAAACCAGTGTTCTACGTACTTGTGGTCTGCATTCTGGGTCCTACCTCCAACTGAACCTTGACACAGCCCGCTTTAGACAAGAACAACTCAATCTGCAAAGGTTTGGAAAAGGCACAATGGAACTAAAGAAGGACTTTTTATATGATTTTTCTTACTGGGCTTTTTGTCTTTCTTCTTCTTGGGCAGCTCATCGATCTTCCTCTTCAGGTAGGCTACCTTCTCCACCAACGACATCAGACGGCCACGGATGGTGAAGTCGCCGTCGCAATCATTTGCTCTGTCCTCATCTATCTCTATACCTGCGGACATCACAGATGTATTATATCTCAAATGTTGTCGGGAACCAGAAAGTTATTTATTGAAGTTCAAGATTAAGAAAACTAAATCTCTATGAGAAAAAGCTTAACATTTGTTGACGGATGAAAATTAACTTTTGATTGGCCATGGATAGTCGGCTCCACCCACCCACCCACCTCCAAACATTTTTTCAACCACGACGAAAACATACACGAGCATAGCTATGTTTTACATTTATAACTAACAATACACCGATCACACTATTACACATACTGTAGCACTATATTTTGATGGGACTTTGATTTGTGGAATAAACCGAATTTGATGATATAGGATTCCCCTACTATTCCACATTTACATACACTTAAACACACCTAAACAAATACTTTCCTCACGATTCCGCGATACACACATTACAACACAAACGCAATGCAAAATGGATTTAAAATGCGATGAGATGAAATGATGTTCTCAATAAATAATCGACTGGTACCGCAGTGTATCATGAGGTCTTCGTGGAACACCATCAGCTGTTCCCTGATGGGCTCGGGACACGGACACTCCTGCTTCTCATCTTTAAAGTTCAGCAGCATGTTTATCTGGAGTGGGACACATTCAGTGAGTATCCCTACGTTTAGAACTAAAGTATCGATGCCATTAAGAAAATATCCTGCGCAATGAATTAATATGAGGCTTCTTAAAGGACCATACCGGTCTGGGTGATCAAACCATACTAACCGCCTCTCCTGGCTTCACTAAAACAATATAATTTGTCAAAATTACTTTGTTGCCGATTCTGCCTAAGAGCATTTAGCTTGAGCGTGCCTGACACAAATGTAAACAATAGCATTAGCACTTCACACCACTTGGTCTTCGAGACACTGCAAGAACTTACACATAGATTTGTTCTCAAATCGTTTGTACGACGTCTTGGGTACGCTCAAAATCTACGAGTGGTCTTATCGTATGAGTCACTCATGGTTGCCCCAAAAAAAAACGTTGTTCGGCCAAACAATTCCTATTCCATGGCTTTGACTAATGATTATGTTTAAATAAAAAAATAAAAAAACGTATAATGACGTTAATATTATACTGTTTCACAGTCGGGTTAATATAATTGTATTAGGCTATATCTATTATACAATAATAATCATCAAAATAGTATTAATAATAATATGAAAATTACTTTTGTTGCGGAGGCTCAAGAATAACTGATTACTACATACTTCATAATCGCTGAGTGGGCATCGGTCAGAATACAGACAGAATACAGGGTTATCAAGTCTCCTTTGTCTCCTGTCGTCTCCTCTCCTTGATCTATGGACGCACACTTTCACACGACATCTATTACTTATCTCAACAACTTTAAACTTCAACTTCTCAGTATTCTCTAAGGCACGCCACACTGCTGAAACCGAAAGTAAATGCAAACTAACTACCACCACAGTCCTTCGGGGGCTCTATGGGCAAACTGTCCTGCCTCATAGGCTACTCTTAAATATTATCAAAAAAAATTTGGTTTGCAGTAATAATATCAACACCTCAAAATCTGTGCGGCTTCAGCAGACACCGCATTGAGCATTTGTTATTTTTTCCCACTCCTTTACCTTAGCAGGTGCTCTAATGCCACTAATGACGCTGCTAAATATGATGTTTTTTCTTTTACCAAACATTCATAACATTCATGGCAAGAGCTCACGCTAAATACTCTTGGGCAGAATCAGTACAACAAAGTAATTTTGACACATTATATTGGTAACGGATGTTTTAGTGAAGCCACGAGAGACGGTTACGATGGTTTGATCACCCAGACCGTTATTGTCCTTCAAGAGTAGAATTTTGCGATACACCACACATGGTGACACATTTTTTATCCAGATTGTGAATGAACATTAGATATTAGCAGCATTAAACAATATTTAGTGTTTCCTTCCTTCCTTCTCTACCTTACTCTGCTGGCACCTACCTGTTCCTGTGGTGGAGAGCGGAACTCTTTGGTTTTCTTGGCAGTGAGGGCCGCGGACATGTTGAGGGCCTGCATCACCTCGTTGTAGCGGAACTTCTGGTTGTCCTGGAGGCACGCCACAAAGTCGTCCGAGAAGGCGACCACGGCCTCGATACGGTGACGCACCTGGCAGTCGCACAGGTACTGCAAGAGGCGGCACATCTGCATGAAAAGGTAAATAGGGCATATATAAATAACTTAAAGCTGCTGTTGGTAAGATTTGAGAGCAGAAAAGAGCAACATTTTTAAACTAAATAACCCAAAAAAGACCCCTCCCTCTCTGCTCCCTCCCTCCATACATTTCTACGCCATTAAGAAGTGTTGCATTCACACACCTGTGACTGACAGGCAAGATTGATTCCCCTAATCAATCAGGGAATAGATGCCTTGATTGGTCAGAAATGAGCAGCGGTCTAAAATCTAAATTGTCTCATACAGAGGCAGGCGTAGTCAACTCAAACAGATATTGTCACAGCACATTTGGCTATGCCATTTCTAACAAATTAAACTCAAATAATAGCTCTTAAATCTTACCTACAGCACCTTTAAAAAAGAATCCAAGGTCTATGTGTGTAGTACCACACCAAGTCTCTCATGGAGTTTAACCAGGTATAATCCAAGGTCTATGTGTGTAGTACCACACCATGTCTCACCTGGAGTTTAACTGGCTCTGGAAGCTTCATCTGGAGTAGTCCTCTTCCTCCACCTCCTCCTCCGTCAGCCCCGTCCCCCTCCTCCGGGGCTTCGGCCTGTGAAGGTCTCTCTTCCTGGGTGCTGGCACTTTCTGAGAACACGGTCGGCTCGATCAGCTGTAGTACGTTCTTCAGGTCTCCATTGTGGAACACCCCCATGATGAGCAGAGTGTAGAAGAGCTTGATGAGGGGCACGAAGAGGAACTCACTGCTTCCGCCAACCGGGTCGCGCACGTGCATGCTGCCCTCTCGCACTGCCTCAGTCAGCATCCCGATGGTTTTGGTCTTCAGCGTCTCCAGGGGGAACTCCGGGCTGTGCTGGAAGCAGTCCAACGATGATGCTGGTGCGTTGTTGCCACCTCGTGACCCTGTTCGGCGGACAAAGCTTGGGGAGGAGAAGTGCATCCTGGGACGCAGAGAAGTACTGAGGCCGATGCCCGGGAGTGCGTGTTTCTTGGTGTGGTCGGGGAACAGCGTGATGCTCTTGGTCTCCTCGGTCATGGGCACGATGTACTCGTTGTTCATCATCAGGCGCGCCGTTGCGTAGCTGCTCAGATGGATGTCCATGAGGAGGTCGTAGTAGCCAGTACGCAATAACCCTGGGGGCAAACAAGGAGTCAAAAACATGTTGAAGAGAGGTGCCGTGGCGACGTCTGATCTAAAATGTTGGGTTTGTCGCTTTTCCCACAATGTGTTGCTTCATGCACTTTGTCCATTTATAACAAAACAGAACACCAGTAGAGTTGGTAACTGCAGTGTGGCACAATGCAAAACCACCCTCGTTCAGTCATCCTTTTCCAAAAAAGCCATACACATTTGCAGGACTCAAGCTTAAGGACGTCCTGTCATCCTGGGGCCGGAAAAAATAGGATCGGGGAGGATGTAAATTAATTTTGGGATGAATGGAATGGAATTTTATCGATCTAACGTTGGTATGAACGTAGTGCTCTGCCTCCTGCCTATCATTTCAGCATTCATCAAACATAAAATGGAATATATCTCAAAAACCACTCACCGATATGACTGCGTTAGATGCTTGCTATAATCCAAAGTAGTCCAGGCAGGTAAACAGATTGTTTACAAAACTCTTCAAAATATTACTTTTAAGACACATTTGACTGCAAAACACCGGATATTGGCGAATGTGTGCATGTGCTGGAGTATTTAAGTCTTTTAAGTTTACTCTACATTGGAGTATCATAACAAAGTTCTCGTAAAGGTGATAAGGCAGATGTAATTGACAGAATTAGCTAAATATGACAGATGAGAATGTCCCTATGAAAATCAATAGATTTAAACAGTTTTGAAATATTATTCAAACAAGCGGCAAGAGGAATGTCGAAAGAAGCTTGAAAAAGACGAAGAGTGAATACTCCAGCGCATGCGCACATTCGGCAAAGCAGGAATTGAAAATATCCACTGTTTTGCAGATAAAACGTGTCTTAAGAGTAATATTTTGAAGACTTTTGCAAATAATCGGTTTACTCGCCTGGACTACTTTGGATTATAGCAAGCAACAAACGCAGTCATGTTGGTGAGTGGTGAACATTTGTTTTAGATATCTTCCATTCAATGTTCGAGTAATGGTGAAATAATAGGCAGGAGGCAGAGCGCTACGTTCAGACAGAGTCTACGTGCGCTCTGTTTATGGAGTAAGCGTGGGACCATTTCGATTTAAAAACAACCATGCCCACTGTAAACACTGATGTGTATAAGTACAACACAACAACAACTACAAGAGCAGGTGTTTTCAGCCACTGCCTGCTGGACTGACTCTCACCAGGCTGTGCTCGCGTCAACAAGAATCAACAAGACTCAGTAGGCTTGCTCTGGAGTTTGGACAGAAGCCTTTATGTGAGTTGCTGTTGTTATTTTTAAAGAACGCCATTTATGTTAATCAACATGAGAATGAACATAATCTAAACTTTGCATGCAGCTTGAACTTCACTATAGCTGCGAGTAACATGAAATTCCAAGTTCATTGCCTGTGATCTGTCTGCTGAGAACAGCCTCATGGAAATGATGTTTGACAATTCTTCATTGTATAAACAAACTAAATTAAAAGCAAGTAATTTGGCGTTTTCAAAGTCATTCTATTAAACTGAGACAGATTCCATATTCTGTTAGTGGAGGCTGCTGGTGCGAGCCTTCTGTAATAGACTAACAATGTTAGATAGGCCTATATTAATAAAGTCAATGACTCACTCAAAGTTAACATTTATTTATTTTTACTTCAGCATTTCAAACAACTGCCAATATAGTGGTCTCGCAAAGCCAGACCTATCTCCACACTTTACACTTTATACCTTTAGACCTGGAGAAAGGTCTGGCTGAACCCATTATCATTCTGGGATAGGGGAAAGACAGTCTTATTTGTATTTCTTTAAACCAATCACAATCGTCTTGGGCGGCACTAAGCCCAGGATGCAGCGACGGTGCCCTTGCAAATTAGTGGGGGGGGACTTGTTTTGGTGGAACATTTGCACGTGGGGAGGCGATCCCTGACATTAAAATGGCTAAAATGGCAAAATAAAACACCACTTAAAACAGTAAATGTATGTCGACTATGTGATACAACTTTTACTGATAACCCTACAGCCTACATCCTGTCAGCCAGACTAGCTAAATATAGAACAAACCCAGCGGCCTACATGGCGCTTTGTGTTTAATAATTCAGTGTGTTCCACCGGTGCCCACATACAGCTGTTGCATAGTGTCCTTAAGGGACGACAGGACGGCCTGGTTCCAAAATGTATTATGAAGCGTTTCAAGGTTTTGTCTCTTGACTGTGTTACAGACTGTCATCCTGGTTACTCTGGTCTCTGGTGTTTGAATTTGATTGAATATTTGAGTAACTTTCTGTTTTGGGTGGAATGGAAGAAGGAGAGCACTGTTGTGGCCAACTTGGCCTTTGTTTGCCTTTGACTTACCTTTTTTACCTCTAGTCTAATCTTTTCAGATGAGTTTAAATAAAAAGGTTGATGATTGATCATCTAATCATTTGTATAATGTTTTATTTATGTTAGGTCACTTTGAATGATTTGAACTAATGATAACGTAGAAAAACAAAGATCTTAAATTCGGGATGGTCCACATAATTTCGGGGCGGCTTAGATTGTATTTCGGGGCGGTTCCGGGAGGATGGTGAAAAAAGTTAGTTAAGAGCCATGATTTGGAATGCCCTACCAACTGAAATAAAAATATAAACAGCTCCCAAGACTTTTAACGAAAAGGTGAAACACTGGCTTAAACAAAATCAAACCTGCAATAACTGATCATTAACTCCATTATTGTATAACTGTATTTTAATAATATTAATCTATATTAACTACATCCGTGTTATTTTATAGCTGTTTTTTATATTTTTATATTTGACTGATAACAATTTGTATTGACCGTTTTTTATTTTCTATGTAGAAAATCCTAACCAGGGACAGGGGTTGCAAATTAGCCTTGGCTAGAAACCCTAGGTGTAGCACTGTGTCATGTTTTTAAACCTGTAATAATGTTTTCTGCATTGTCCCTGACAAATAAATACAAATATACATCTGTCAGCTTCAGCGTCTCTCCTGTCCATAAAGGCACAAAGCCCATCAAATACAAAATGATTGACCTTATTGATCGACAAGTGCACTACCTGGCATGTACTTATTCTCTATAGCTTGGAGCAGCTGAGCCTCGTCCACATGGGAGCAGAGGGCATGGGCCACCCGGTTGTTCCCCAGCGCGCACACGGCAGAGTAGAGCCGCAGGGTGTGGTAGTGGAACCTCAACAGCTCCTCGTGCTCCGACAGCTCCTGGATATCCATGGACCTAGTGAATGTCGGGATATAGGAGCGTAGGCGAGAGCTTTAGTAGGTTGGGGAAATGGTTAGCCAAACAGTGGTTGCTTCTCTGTCTGTATATACCTGTTCTCTTCAGGTATATGCAGAGCCATGAACTGCAGTGGCTCGTTGCACTGAACCAGCCACCCGTGTCTGTCGTTCACCCTCGACACCGACACCTAGGGTAGGAGATAACAGGTAAGCCTTTACATTACACAGACACCTAGGGTAGGAGATAACAGGTAAGCCTTTACATTACACCGACACCTAGGGTACGAGATAACAGGTAATACTTCAAAAGAAGTAGTTTTTGTGGCAGGCCGAGACCGAAGAAGTTCTTTGGGGACAGACTTGTTTTATTCTTAATGCGGTTTCAGTTTGATCAATGAACGTTCCATTCGTCAAAAGACCAGTGGAGTGTCCATGGAGACAGGAAATCAGAATTCTGATTGCGGATATAAGTAATGAATAATCCACGACAAGGTGTGCGGTTATCGAAAAATAATGCACTTCTTAGCCCACACGTCGTGCATTATTTTTCGACAACCACACACCTCAGAGTGGATTATCCCGCTTATACCATTGCCACTTGCGAATCATTAAAATATAAGGGTGTTTATTCATATGTTTGGGTGTTTCTGTCTCAAAACAAGAACTTTTAGATTGCAGTGTTGGTTGTGTTCCTGGAAACACAAATGGTCCGACCGGAGAAATGTATTGGTCTGACTAATGCCTGGAACACAATCAGTCAAGCACCAAAGTTCATATAGAATGAAAACATCACCATACTACTCCAGTAAATAGAGAAGATCTTAGTAACGACCTAGCAACGGAAAAGCTTTCTAAACGTAGTCCCATCTGAGTCCTATATATATTATCTATGAGATTTACGAAACTGAATAAGCACTGCACATATATAAATAAAAATGCTTCGTTAGCACAATATTGTTGTAACTAAGATATTCACAAATAATTTTTTTTTTCCATGGACATATTTAGCAACTGCGTCCACAATTTCACATGCATTTTTAAGATAGTATCACTGTGTCAGTGGACCAACAGATGTGAGGATGCCGATGCAGGAGTAGCAACATAACTTTTGAGGATGACTGAT
This sequence comes from Trachyrincus murrayi, assembly GCA_900323305.1. NCBI lineage: Eukaryota > Metazoa > Chordata > Actinopteri > Gadiformes > Macrouridae > Trachyrincus > Trachyrincus murrayi. The sequence goes on along the minus strand of OOFB01013158.1, from coordinate 4,243 downwards.
TTCAGGAATTATTTTATTGTTTTGTAAATTGAAGGTCATTGAGTTGAAGCCAAACTAATTATTGACAGGATATACTATAAGTGCAAGACAAAATAAGTGAGAGTTTCTGCAGATTATTTAAAAGTAAACTCGACATTGCCATTTATGGTACAATTTCACAGCATTATAGGTTGGCCTAGGTTTCCCAGGTTGAGGCTGGAGCTGGAGGATGATGGTGGTGAAAAAGTGGCAACCCGGCTTAATTTGCGAGGGATCTCGTTTTCATCTTCAGCGATATTTCCCTCCAATGAGGCCATCAGGATGCGGTATCCTGGATGGCCCAGTAACTACAGAGGCTACTCTCGCATCGATGGTTACAGACATTGTAACCACATCAGCAAGCAGATGTGGTTTGTATACACCTGTGACAGGCCTGAAAGGCAAAAAGTATCCTAATTAAGACAATTACCTGCCTATATTTTGGAAACAATTTTCTTTAGGTTTCGGACAGCTTTTTTATTTAGATATAGACTAGTTATGTATACATTACCTACAGGCGTATTCTTTTTAACATGCCTTCCAAGAAGTTGACCCCAAACAACTCTTTGGAGTACCAGTATGGCCCGGGGACTTCTTTAGGAGGTAGAATGCTGTGCCGTCAGGAGGACTTTTAGAGATATGTATTTGAAAGTTTGCCACTGGACATGCTGGATTCCCCGGATCAGCAAACATGAACCCACAAAGATTTTCTTTGTTCGGATCCGCTGCATTTTTATGTTTTTTTCGTTTTGGGGTTATGTGACAACCACACATTCATGCGGATGATAAACGATGACCTGGAGAGGTCCCTGCTCCTTCCCTGCCACGTCTGACCAAGTGCAACTGGAGGTCAAACCAGACCTTCTTCACAAGACTGCTGGGAGTATTGGGGGAGAGGGCTTCAGAGCCACAAACAAGCTGGAGGTCAGTGCTGGTGAGAGGTGGGTGGTACTTCCGTCATGATTGACTTAAATACATTATTGCTGCTCATGAAAGCTTGGTCTGAAATTATGTTATGTATGGGGATGTTGTGCTTAAAGCATCATTAAAGTTTGGTAGAGGTTTGGGGTGTGTAGTTACCTTGCCATGATGTGACTCCAAATATTGGCGAGATATCTTCAATAGTTGCTCCATAGATTCAAAATCCCAAATAGTGTTTTTTTCTCTCCCCCATTGACTTCCATTACACGGTCTTAATGTCACACTTTTAGCACATGAATGAACGCGAACAAAGCAGATTCTACCAATGTATGAAATAACAAAACCCAATTGAATTTCAATCACACACAATGTTTACACGCAAAGTGCTGAAAAATAAGTTTGGTGAGGTATGCGTTCGTTTTCTCCGCAATCATGTAATTTTGTTCTTGCAATCTCGCCAAACGTATTTTCCGCAAGAAGTATGCTGCCCGTTTAAGCCTTTACATTTATGAAGGTATCAATGTGAGATAAATAGCATGAGAGATAAGATGGGTACTTTTTATGGTCCATTGGTTCTAACAGTGGCAGACAATTAAACAAAAATATCAATATTAAAAGACAATCCAAAAGTTACATGAAAAATAATAAAGTCACAAAATAATCAAAGCTAAAAATAAAAATGACAGTATTTGTATTGGCAGTATTATATCTACAACAATAATATTAATACTACAGTGTAGTGCAAATGTATTACCCTGAACATAAAACATAATGAACAGATCTGATGCCCACCTTAGGAAAGTGATTTGGGAGTCGACTCCACAGGACGGACGTGAGGAACTGCACGTGGAGCCGAGGGGGGCACTGCGGTGCGGGGTTCATCCTCTCGCTCTTGAAGAGACCGGCTGACACGGGCATCACGTTCTGGACCAGAGATAGACCAGACTCACACTTCAACCTGTTAGCTGGCCTACCATGACATGAGGCTTTAACCTGCCGCAGGCCTACCGTTAGCTGGGGCTTTAACCTACCGCAGGCCTATCGTTACCACCTGGGGCTTTAACCTGCTGCAGGCCTACCGTTACCACCTGGGGCTTTAACCTGCCACAAGCCTACCATTACCACCTGGGGCTTTAACCTGCCTGAGACCGACTGTTACCTGGGCCGTTCTCTCATGGGGATCCAGAGAATTTCTGAGTGCTGAGTGCAGCACTCAGCTATTGTTATTCTTAGGCTTTATTTTTAGGTGAGTGCTGCTAGGCAATGCTCAGCTTATGTTTTTCTTAGGCTTTAGCTGGCTCTCACACTATTGTTATCTTAATTTTCTCTTTGTTTCAACGTCAAAACGTACATCTTCTTCAGGAGATGTGTGCTATTACTTTTCTTTATTCCAACATGTTTCAGTGATTTTATCAAATTATTAAAACGTATGATGGAAGTGGATGGAAGGAATGTTTGAAAGTTGAAATCTAAACAACTACAAATGTAAAGTATTCATGCTCAAGTGCCCCATCTGAAAATGCCAGATGTGTTAAGTTATTACATGTTTCATGTTTTGGCTAATAACTAATGAACCGTGAGGCGTAGCAAAACAATATTTACAGTGTGTTCCTTCAATGATGCCGATTCGACTGATATAGGCCACGCCCATTTGCGCACATAGAATTCTACCGCCATTTTTGATGTTTTGGTGAACACATTTTTTGCTTCTTTTGGCACATATTTTCATCTAATCTTCACCAAACTTGGTACATACCATATTTAGATGACAAAGCTTATCAGTTCGTTTTTGGGTGTCACTTAGCGTTTGTCTGTAATTGGTGACCAAACTTTTGAAGGCGTGGTCTAATTGCACTTAAAGAAATGTTGCACCAGCACAGCCACGTTTTTAGTGTCATCATAGTGTGATCATAGTGTCCCAAGCTGTCGAAATGTACCCACAAACCAAACAAAAACGCTCAGAATAAACTACAGACGCGAGTTGTATAATATTGTCAATTTACTACAACGTCCATGGTGCATTGCGCGGCAAGTGTGACTCGAACCGGACTAAAGGGAACTTGTTTACATCCGGGCAGCAGATACAATTTGCATTTCAATAATAATAAAGTCTTTAAAACACTTTTGCTGGCCTTCTTCAAAATGTCAGCGTTATTATAATATATCCATGGTCTGTAACGGAGATTGTGCTTCCACATCAGCCGGTGGGTTTGTATCGTATCATGGACTGGTCTGTACAGTCTTCTGTAGCTGCAGCAGACATTGTAATCCTCGTCTTCATGGTATAAATGCCAGACCGTAATCTTTGTGAGGCTGCTGTGGTTCGGTTTGGTTAATACTACTTGGGTAAACTCTGAAAATGGTAGTTATATCACACATATGTTCTTCTACGTATTTATTTGTATTATTCTTCTGCCACTTTTTTTGGACCTTAACTACTTGTATTGGAATCGACGGCTATTACTTTTCTAATTAAAATATTATTTACTTTTTAAAAACTTTTAGATATGACATTTTATAATGGAAGTCAATGCTATTTCTGTGAGACTTCACAACTCGGTCAATTTTGAACCTTTAAACTTTGTTCAAACATTTAATAAATCATCACATTTCGACCATTGTACTGATTCAAATTTCCGATATCTTTTATACTTGTTGAGATTCAACAGTTCATTTTATACCCGCTTCGTATATGCTACTTAAAAAAAACACAAACAATATGTAATATGACAGTATAAGCCATATCATTCTGTTTTCAATATCTTTTATACTTCTTGAGATTCAATAGTTTTAGTTTTATACCCTCTTTGTCTTATAGACAATGTAAAGTACATGTAGGGAGGAAGTCGTGGTGGATGAATGGGTTAAATACAGGACTTTCACCCGGGAGACCGGGGTTCGTGTTATTTTTAGACTTGGTTGACTTATTGTTATGGTGGTTCTTGTTTCACTGGCGTTACAATAATGCATATTTTATACTTGTTGAGATTCAACAGTTTTATACCCACTTTGTATACCATTGAGCCCTTAAATGCCCTTAAATGCTAATGCTAATGCGTCATGCTATCTACACAAACAATATGTAATATGAAAGCTTAGACTCCACAGATTTAAAGATAAAAATGTTACCGTGGTTCTTGTTTCACTGGTGTTAAAATAAAAAAATTAAAGCTGCTAGCAGCCTCAAAAGGTATTGACACTTGTGCACCGCCGACCCCAGCGCCCGCCACCCCAGGGCACGGGCGCTGGGGTCGGCGGTGCACAAGTGTGAATACCTTTTGAGGCTGCTAGCAGCTTTAATTTT
>OOFB01013154.1:33254-49060 GCA_900323305.1 Trachyrincus murrayi | reverse complement strand
GGGGGGGGGGGGGGGGGGGGGGGGGGGGTCATTCTTTCATTGTCCACGTGGTTTTGTGGGCTGGATGTTGCGTGCTATTAAACCTGCCATAAGCCCTGCTGTATCAAAGTCTGCTGCTATTAAGCGTTGTAGTAAAACAATGCATCTTCTAGAATATATTATTGTTGTCCTGTTTGGGCTGATCTTTGTGTATATATAACGTCGACCAGTTATATCAGCCTACTAGCCTGTTATTACATCTGGAATATTGAGCTTAGACAGGAGACAACGGAGTAGACCTCGTTTTTACCTGTAAGTGGTCAACAGACAATATGAAGTCTTATCCAGTGTGGGTTTTTGTCCCTGTGATTATGATGTCATAGCCGGACAGCTGTAGAACAAAGTGGCGTGAGTTTCAGACTGTAGCAGCAGGTCGATGATTGGAGGTTGGAGGAGAAAAAAAGTCAATGATGTCATTGCCCTGCTCCTCGAAAACGTCAATTGTTTGTAATGGCTGTTAGCTTTTTAGATGGTTCATGGTTTTTAATTTCTGTAATTGTTTTGAATGAGATTTTTCAGTTGGCACAGATAGGTACAAAGACACATAATAATTGCTTTTATGAAAATAAAAGCTATTTTTTATATGCACTTACTATATGTAGTTATATATACTATAAACATTTTTTGTTTGTTTTAAAATTATCCGCTTTAATTGTTTTTATTGTTTTCAGATTGCAACATTATCGTTTTTACTATAGTGTAAATACATTTGAGAGTTTAGCGGTAAGTGGATGCATTACAATTGCACTGAAATGATGACCTAGATTACTCAAGAACTGCATGCCATAAAACAAAAAGAAAATCAAGGTTGTTTTATGGCCGTGCATTTCTAGGTGGGCCTGGAGCAAAGACACTCCTCTACATCGCTTTGTTTAATAGGAATCAACCAAAAACACGACACCATTAGTCTTTCTCAACTATTTATACGCTGCATGCAAAAAGCCCCATGGGCATGAACACACAACAGTTAGAAAACAACAAACGCAAACTTCAATATAGAAATACATTCTTTCTTTCTCTTTCTCTCTCCACGTTGTTTTTCCTTAACCAACAGTGACTCTGTACCCTAAACGACACAACCCGAACACACAAACGTAGACAAACAAACCGTTCTGGTGATTGTAATCAGTTTATTGCTTCATTGAAAGGTTGGGTTTATTAAACCCCATCGGAAGACTGAACGATACGTATGACTTTAGACGATGCCTGTTAAAAGTGCTGAGCAAACACACTCCAGCTTGGAGAGGACCCCACGTCCTCCTCGATGGTTAAAGGACAACCGTACATAAAATAAAATGCCATGGTGTGGTCGCAAGTGGCTTTTTGCTTGCAGGGCACCTGGCTCTCAAAATGGTTGTTTCAACGCACCCGGTTCTTTGAAAGGTTTTGTGAGGCCAGAAATACAGGTTCCAAGATGTCCACATAGAGCCTGCTCAATAAATATATATTGCTTAAGAACTTCAATTATTAATACTTTTTTAAAATCTTATTTTCAAATAATTACTTATTAGCATGTGTATATCAAATCATAATTTGTCAAAATATGGAGAGCAGAAAACAAATTGAAAAAACACCGGTATAGACGTGCAATAGTAACATACAGCAGAGAGCACACTTAGACCCGTGTAATGATATTCACGGATCACAGATCACACATCACAGCTTACACTTATTGTTGCCAAAGTGGTAGTATGTCTCTTAACTTTTTCCTTCAAACCAAACAGAGACTCCTCGTAATGTCTTTCCTCATTCACCATACTCAAGTTAAATATTGATTTTCTTAAAAGCCGGCCCTAGTAACACAGCCGTAACAACCTAATCGGTGGCCTTCTTGTCTGAGGGGTGGATTTGAATTGAGAGGATCACAGATAACATTGAGCACTTTGTTTGAGTGAATCCTGAGTGAATACATTCATGAATTTCATTTTAAAATACCATATACCAAATACCATAAAATCAATAACATAAAAATACAAACACATACCATGATGGATTTTTTCAATCAATTTTATTTATGAATGACCTTTATTCACTTATACCAACGATGACTTGATTCCTTCACGTGTGGTGTTACATTAAAAACAGAGATCTGGTAGAAAATACTATATTAGTGCAAATCATGATACAAGAAGTCAGTTCGAATCATCCCTACGAAATGTGTAAAATGTTCCACAAAATGGATTATTAATTAATAAAAAGTAGTCTGTGTCTGTGTCGTATAATAGAATTATCACTATTAGGGGAGTCACCCAGTGGCACACAGGCTTAATCAATGACTCTCTAATTCTGTTTGGACTCTATTCTCTATTCAATACATTTCTCTTGCTCTTAGATTTTACATGAAGTCACCCAATGCTACAGCAGATTTATAAGGCACACACTTATATAAAGCACAGTTTACTGACAAAGAGGGCAGTCAAATAATGTATAAACGGGCTCTCTTTATCCAGATTGATCTTTTTTGTTTGTAAATTCACCCCCAAATCGTATTATTTTGGATGCCATAATAAAAGAAAATCTTCAGAATGCAGAGACAATTAATCTAAGTGGCCTTCTTGTAAAGTATAGAAGCTGGAGTTGAATATGATATCATTGTTTCAGTCGAACTGTCAGAACGTCAGTGCAGCACGCCTCAGCGTGGGAGCCACACAGTGCCTGACTTTGAACTGTGAGTGGACCTGTTTGGACCTGCTTTCTTGCTGTAGTTGTATTCCCACAAGGAAGTCTCCTGCTGGGCTGAGCAAAGCGACAATCTGCCAATATATGAATTGAATTGAATCAACCCTGATCTGAAACATACACCACAAATAGACAATAGGACGACATGCACACCTATGAGACATGTTACAGGGAACATAGCAGAACTGGAAAGCACATATATGTAGTTGCAATAGCCAGGTATGTTTAACTATTGAGTTATTACGCTCCCATGAAATAGGATAGGGCAGCTGTGTACTAACATACTAACATATATTCAGATGTGCGTTTTGTTTGAGTGACTCTTGCTGAATAAATGTTTCCCGAACACCATTTCTTCATTTCCTGGATACCAGTAAAAAAAAAGAAAAAACCCTACGGGCATCGTTATATGGATGTCTTAAGTTGTAGCCGAACAGTTTGCATAATAGATTTACAATCCCGATTTGTGTGCGATCACATAGCATTGTGAAGCCATGAACAGAATCTCATGTGCATACGGGCTTGTCGTGTCTTCACCGTTTACATATCAAAGCGGTCTCTCGGCTCAGCGTGAGGATTATAGCAAGCCTGCGTTGACAAATGAACCCAATGTCTTGTTAAAAATGCACACTTGTACAAATAAATTAAACCAGTAGTGGTCGGCGATGGCTTGCTATTGAAAACAATAGGAGCTCAACATTTAAACGTATATATATATTTATATATATATATATATTATATATATATATACCGAGGTCTTCACTAATCGTGTGATTGTGCAGTCGCAACCATGTAGCTTCTTTGAATCTATAGGTCAGGGCAAGTCATATTTGTTTTAAACATTTGTGTAATTCCTTCTTACTTCAGCCTATTAATTTCACTTTGCTTGACGTCATCGTCTCTGTAAAAGTCTCGGTCCGTGTCCGTGAAACGTGGCGTTTATCGCCAACCACAGTTCCTCACACCACCTCTTCCCTCCTGTCCAGGGCGGCCGACTGGATGGCCTTCGGACTGCGAGGTCTGCTCATCATCCCCAGGGCGGCAATCTCCCCCCTCGCCTTGAACAGTTGGTCCGTTCCCCATTGTAAACAGAGGGGGCAGGTGCAGGAGGTGGGATGGTGCATTCCCCCCATGGGGGGGTAGAGGGCTCCTCCGGGCGGCTGTAGCCCGCCGGGCCGGCTGTGGTAGTGGGAGAGGCGCAGCGCCTCCAGGGGCCTCATGGGGACGCTGTAGGGGCTGTGGGCCGAGGAGGAAAGCCCCAGGGGGGAGTAGAGGTGGACGGGGAGATGCGGGAGGTGGTGCGGGATGAAGGGGTAGGGTGAGGTGGTGGAGGAGGAGGCGTGCCCCAGTAGGAGCATTCCGAGTGGGTCAATGAGGGGGTGGGGCCAGGACAGGGAGTGTCTCTGTCGCTTGTCCTTCATCCTCCTGTTCTGGAACCACACCTGGAGGTAGGGAGAGAGGGGGGAGGGAAAGATAATGCTTTTATATCACTAATACTCTCACAGTGACTTGTTTTACTTCTCTAAACTCAGAAAATCATCTCTAATATAAATGAGAAAGAAACCAAAACCATGTCTAAAAGTGACCACTAAAATGTTGACGTATTAAAGTTTCAATGATGAAATTGAAGTTTTTTTGCAGGGGACCGGCCATTACTGAGAGCCTTCCCGCAGAAAGGTTCTGCTTCATCATTGAAACGATTGATTTCGTAGATTAAAATGCCTCAACGCAGCAGCAAAATGTTATACAAGAACACAAAGAGGCTGTAAGCCAAATGAAGATTTGATTTCCCACATATTGCCATGGAATGCACATCCCACAATAATACTGATTGATTTACAATTCATCCTCATAATCTCTCCGACAGGTAGACTGGTCTATACACTGGGAGAAGGTACCCTGCAGCTTGGCACATAAACTACGTGTCATAACTCAGCTATGACATGAATAAATATATACTTTGGCACAAATTGGCATACTCTTTATGACATTGCCCTTGGAGCATGATACATTTAAATGGTTATTTGACAGAATAATGCACCAAATCGTTTTCTTTTTTTGAGTTGATTTGAACTTGATTTTCACTTCCTATACCTTTGTGTTAGTTTTCCACCCGTGTACATTCCTGTGTCCTTTCAGCTGCGGCCGACAGGTGTGGCAGCCCTGCGTCTCATCAGCTCTGTCCGTCTGTCTGCTCGTACGTGCGTCCGTGCACCTTTTTTTTTATTTTTTACTACCGTCAAGAAAATCCCGGAAAGCGTTGCTTCTAAAACGTCAGGCGGTGCCGTTTACGAGGCCTCCCCTCGCATTCCTGCTCTTCCATAAAAGACCCTCAAATAGTTGACAGAAAGGTGGGCGCATTTACGTGCATATTAAATCCGCTGCATTGGTCATGGGGGCCTCCGCGTCAAAAGTTAGCTGCCGCTAAACCTGTCACCACTCAATCCAACTGTGTTGATTGAAACAATAAGTAAGGAGATACAACACGAAAACTATATTCACGAAAAATGTCACGCGTTCTTGCTCTGCCACTTGGTTACCATCTCATTGTGGTTCCTGTTTTTTTGGTGGCTGAGTATAGGCCTATAGCCATAGTCATGTCGGATGAACGGCATCAACGTAGCTCGTGTGATGAAACGAGTGTCTCACCTTTATCGTCGTCTCTGGTAAATTGAGTTCAGTGGCGAGTTCGCATCTCCGGGGCCTCGAGACGTAGCTCTCCTTGCAGTACTCCTGCTCCAACCGGGACAGTTGCTCGCGCGTGAAGGCCGTCCGGTGCCGCCGACTGTGGTCGAGCAGGGCGCTGCGCGGGCACGGCCCCTGCTCCTCTTCACCGTGACCGTGCTGGGCAGCAGCTACTGACGTCACTAAAAAAAACCCAACGTAGTTTCTCCGGTTTATACAAGGTCAATGAGCTTCTGGAGACAACGTTGTTTCAATTAAACAACACAAAAAAAAGGAAAACGATAGTGATTTTAAAATGTATTAACTTAGGCCTATGCTGATTATGGCTGAATGTAGAAATATTCGCTAAATCTGTATAATTGAAAGTGGAGTTTAAAGAAGACACGCATACAGTATGTGGTTTCAATTGATCTACGTTTGGATAACGCACATTTGCTGTTTTTCCCCCAATAAAAAATGTAGGCTAACTTACTGCTACAAGTTGGACCACACAACTCAAATCACAACAAGACACGCTTCGATCGGAGGCAGGACAACTCACACATTAGTCTGCTTCGGTTGGTGGCTTTAAAGTAAAAAGTGCAACAACAAAAAAAAACGCAGTCCTTTGTCGTTATTCCTTGTAGTCCTTTTCCGTCAGATATACAGGCTGTATCTTCTCCAGCTTACCCAAACATTACAGCCTCGGCACGTTACAAAGAAACAGCTGTCTTGTCCCTTGTTGACGCAGACACACACACACACACACACACACACACACACACACAACATGCATGCCAAGTTCGTTTACACACAGACACGATGGGAAGTTTTCGCCCCCCCCCTACCGCCCTCTCTCCGTCTTTTTGACCTCCCTTCCCTTCCCTCCCTACACCTTCTTTTGTCCCCCCACCTCTCTTTCTCCTTTTCCTCGCAAGTCTTTTTATACAAGCTGGCGCTGCGGCTCGAGCCGTCCCTCGGCCCTAATGAGACGCGCACGAGACGGGGCCGCTCTCTGTCTGCCCCGCGCGGCGCCTGGCTCACGTCGAGGTGTTAGGTAAAGTCTTTGGTCTCCGGCTCCGTCCTTTGTACTTTTTGTTATGGAGAATTATAAAGACGGGCTTCTGGCTGATGGCTGTGGCCGCCCCACTGGGGAGATAGGGAACCAACCCCTCATTGTCCTCCGTCGTTTGATGTGTGTATTTTTTGGAAGTCAATCATTAAGACGCCTAATGTCTCTAAAGTGCAGCGAGGTGGGGCAGGGGATCACCTGGAATAAGCCTCCGCACCACAACATCACAGGCCCTGGTTATTAATAATAGCTTGTAGTTGTGGCCCATTATGATTTCCAAGCAAGCTATTGGATTTGATTTCCAAACGTGTTAGAATTAGAGATGTATTGACGTTAGGATTCGGTATGATTTCCAGGCCCACTGATTAGGCCCACTGTTTTCCTTTAACCCACACATCTATTCCTTGAATATACAATTGCAGCATTCGAAAGCTATCATCTGCCATTTTACTTAATCATTTACCCTTATGTTTACAAGGCATTTCAAATGTTCTGAAAGTAAAACATCCAATATGAAGAAACGATTTAGTGTTTACTGTAGCGCCATTCGACTTATAGCTACTGAACAGCCTGCATATATCCCGTTAAACACAGTTCAGAGTACAAAAAGAAAAGAACCGTCTTATTATGACTATCATCTATGGTGATTGTTAATCCGCTGCCATATCATCGGTCTAGATAACGGACAGGAGACTACCGAGACATGCAGACGCCAGGTAGGGTGGAGTTCGTTTGACCAACACTAGGCCTATATTATTCAGAACGGAGGCTATCCTGTTTCCTTTATAAAGGAACGGTGTCTATAAAACTGCCTTGGGGATAGCTGACTATATAGCACCTAAAACACACAAACTTTTCATTTTCACTCAATTACAGTTATAAATTGGCCTGGCAATTTAAAACCACGAAGGATGTGGATGTGATATTGCGGGATCAACTGGTGTCAAAATATATATTCTGGAATATTGCGTTACTATTTCGTTCTTTGGGTGATGGCTAGATTATAGACTCACATGTAGGCTAATATACAGTATATATATATATATATATATATATATATCAATGGATATCAAGACCTATGGTTTGATTCATTTTGTCAAAACATTACATTGAATTATGAACCTTTCATCATTATATGCAGCCTCGTGCAGCCTTTCTTTTTCTCTATCTTTTTCTCTTTCTTTCTTTCTCTCTCTTTCTCTCTTTCTTTCTTTCTCTCTTTCCCTCTTTCTTTCTTCCTTTCTTTCTATCTATCTCTCTTTATTTCTTTCTCTCTTTCTTTCTGTCTCTCTCTTTTTATCACACTTTCTTTATTTCTCTCTCTTTCCCTCTTTCTTTCTTCCTTTCTTTCTATCTCTCTCTCTTTACTTATTTCTCTCTCTCTTTCTTTATTTCTCTCTTTCTCTCTCTCTATCTCGCTTTCTTTCGGTCTTTCTTCTTTCTTTCTTTCTTTCTATCTCTCTTTCTTTCTCTCTTTCTCTCTCTCTCTCTCTTTCACTCTCTCTTTATTTATTTCTCTCTGTCTTTCTCTCTTTCTTTCTCTCTTTCTTTCTCTCTTTCTCTCTTTCTTTCTTCCTTGGTTTCTTTCTGTTCATATCCCACCTGGTCTGTTTAGCTCTACTACAGTACAGTTAGTTCGAGGAATATGGGAGGAAGTGACACAAGCCATGCAGTCTGTCTGTACTTTCACCTGACACTTCCCCCAGCCCCTCCCCTAACCCTAACCCCTCCCCTAACCCTAATCCTAATCCTCATGAGGTTTCTGTACACTATATATAATTGCATCGCCACACATTCTCTTGGGTTTTAAAAGTTAAAGTGATTTGTTAGCTGTTCTATATATTTTATAATGAACCATCACTGCTGTGGCACATGCATGGTTGCATAATGAAACATCCGGAAGGCTAGGTCCACATGTTAGTTGTCTCTCCCTTAGCTTGAGGTTGTTTTTTTGTCTCTTTAATGTACTCATATTTTCTTTGTTTGAGTCCAAGAAAAGTCAGAAAGATGTAAAAGTTTGCTCTTACAGCCACTGTCTGTCAATTATCTGCCTGTCCTTAATAAGCAGATTAGGTCATTTCATTTAGAGTGACACAGCTTTGAGAGGCAAATGTATTGGCCTCTCAAATATGTTGCTTCGCAAAAACGTTATTTACGTGAGTACACTGTACTTTTTATACATGGATGTATCATAAGGGCTTCAACCTGTATACTGTAGGTCTGTTATTTGATTGAGGCTCCACGCCACACGGGGGAGCCTATACCTGTAACTGTGGATTACATGCGAAACCCGTTAAACGATGACGGTGAAAAACGATCCCAGACATGAAATCACTGAGGAAAAATAACATATAAAAGGCTAATTAAAATACATAAAGTGAAAAACATGAAGTGAAGCACTGCCTTTAACTATGAACTGACAAACGAAGAAGACAATCATAGCATTCGATGCTAATTGTTGGCCTATTTAGCCTACAGTAGAGATGACGTCATAATATGATTATCGTCTGAGCTCAGGGATGTAGGGCTCTGAAATAGGCCCACAATTCACACAAACTCCTCCAAATACACCTAACCAAATACATTAGGCCTGCATCTGTGAAGGAAAAGCATGTTGTTGGCTCGTAGCACCAACCACATTTGACACGTTAAAATATTTTAAAATAAAAATTTAGCAAAGTAGGTACGTTGGATTGTTGAACAGTCAATTAGGCTGCAATTAGCAGGAAAACTGGTTGCCACTATTTGGAACTGATACACAGATATAAAACGCAGTTGAATTGAAGTTTTTAATTGTATATCCCATGTTATGTAGGCCTATGTCAAGTTTTATGTTTTGTGCAAATCGTATGGGGAGTGTTGGAAAACGGTTAAAACCTGCCTCGTTGTGAGTCACGAACATTTTGCCATTCTCCCACCTTCTCTGTCTTTTGTATAAAGTAGACTATACTGCTAGATCTGTTTCTCCCATGCCCATGCTGTCGGTCAGTCCAGTGAGCACAGTTATATATTTTGAGTGAATTGTCATTTGAAACATTAAAGCACTGTTCCTAAATCATTTTTCATAATTGTGAGATGTAAAAGTATGTGAATATGTTCAAAGTAAAATCCATAAATGCATCTGTCAAATGGGATCGTGTGGTTTAACACTTATTCGTGTGGTTTAACACTTATTCACACACTTATTCTGCATGCGGTCCATACTGAACAAGCTTGTTTTTCTAATTAATTTCATGTTCCACCTCCATCAAAATATAAAGCAAATGCATTACTTTAAATGGTTAATCATGAAGTTACAACAGTGATACAACATTATATGTCAAATACATGTGCTCTGAATCCGGCTCAAATATTACAAACACATTATGGGGAAGGAACAACATTCCCTGATGACACCTAATATTTAGCTCAGATCAAAATGTCTTCTGTTGTGACTTTGTCTTTGATTTCAGTCACAACGCCAAAACACGCCACATAGACGAACACATCTTTTTGATTAGGCCTACAGCACGCTGTGAGACACCTGGGTATCGACTGTGAGTCAAGCACCACTACATCAAGCGGACATTTTACCGTCCACAGTGCTGCAAGGCTCTCCTACTGTAGGATATCTCAATAACAGAAATGACTAGACATGTAGGCCTATCCCATGCAGACACACAAACACACAGCATGCGTCACACCTTACTCACTATGCCGAGTAGAGGAATATGAATTACAGGGCTGTTATTGTCTTTCTGAAATACATTTTGATACCATGTGTTACAGAAGAAAAAAAGTCTTCATAAGTTTTGATTTGATTATATACGATAAAATACATTCTGGTTATATCAGAATTATTGTTATGGGGTGTGTGAGCTCACGTAGACATGCCGTACACTTTTATAATTGTGCTAATTGCATACTATATGCAGCTGTCAATCATGTAAATACATTTAAAATTGCAGTACACGTCAGTGTCTGTTTCATCACAAGAGGCAGTGCACACCATATCATTTTTGATAATGAGTGACTTTTTGTAAGAATGTTACTGCAAGCATAAATATGTAGGCCTATTGCGAAGAGCAAGCTCCATGTCTGTCGCATCAATACACTGTTTTAAATACAACAAGCATTTGTGAAGGCGATGTTGGTTCATTATATTGGATTGGCAATCATTTTACTAGATCATTTAGTTAGAACGCGATTACCTTATGACGTGGAATAGTTTTTCATTATTGATAGGCCTGCATAATGGCTTTTGTTAGGCTTTTAACAATTTGGTTAAATTGACCATAAGTAAAAGCGGACAAATAGGGCTACAATACAGGAAAATGTAAAATAAATAAATAAGTAAAAAAGGTAAGAACGAATAGATGAACCAGAAAATACAATTACTAAAACCAACATTTAAAATCCGAATATCAAAGAGTAGGCCTACCGTACTTTCGAGTGTCGTCCGGCCAATAAGAGCGATCTCTTTCCCGGCCAGGTTGATTTGAGTTGAATCAAATCAAATATTTGAAATAAATTGACTTGAACTGTAGGCCTATAATGAGCACACTCTCGCGAAAGTTAAAAACGCACCTATGGTGGTTTTATTTAGTGCATGCATAAGTACAAACAAGTGGCATTGGCGTTGTGTTTTCTTGAATTGTAAATCTAACGAACATTGTATTTTGGTTACCAAAGATTTAAGAAATGACAATTGACATAAATTCGTCTATTCGAGAATAGTCGAATATGGCCTGCTGCTCTCCACCAGGATTATTATGTTGCTACCAATGTAGGACCTCAATTAAAAATCCTCACTAAAAGCTTCTGCAAGAGAAAATAACCGAAGCATTTCCTGGTGCTGTGTTTATTTAGCCTATTTAATCCCTATTCTACTCTCTTCCTTACAGTGGAATTTAGATGAAATATCAAACTTATTAAATTGCCTTATTCTATAAGCACGATATAAGCCTGTCACAGCACTAAACGTAGTTATGTAGGCTACACAAAATATATAATCTTTTACAGCAGTTCAAGTAATGAAAAAATACAGCCTATTTTGTCATCTAGTTTAGACTTTCCGACACATTTCATTTGTGATTAGGCTATTGGTCGATGAACAATGAATTATATGGTGAACTCTGAGTCTTCTTCTAAAGAGAGTGGGTCTATTTCGTGTTATTGGAAAAGCGGACATTCAACATAAATTAATAGAACATGGAAATGTAGGCTACACTAACATTGATTATCCAATGTCACACACGTTTGAAGAGTTTTTATTTTATTTTATTTTATGTGTTTCCTCTGATTATAGATTTAGCAAGATAGGTAGGCCTAAATAATATTGATCTACTGGGATATGAAATCGTCTTTTCATCCATGGCACCCGAGGCCGTCGGTTCGAATGAAACTTTATAACTCCATTACGCGCACACTAAGGTGTGCGCGTAATGGAGTGTTTCAATAACCTGAGCGCATGTAATTATCACGGTAATGCATTTGAATTTGACATTTGATATTTTGAATAGCACTATATTTGAAACTGCTAATGTGACTAAATTGCCTACTATTTTTGTCATGTATCTTCTAATCGGGTGGTCAGGTATAGGCCTATACGCTTAATACATTATGTATTCATCATTTATTTTAATCTGTCTACAATTCCCTGCATGGTTGTAATTATTGATTAAGAGTAATTTGTGTGCCCATATTGGAAGCATACCCAGAACAAACACATTACGGAATAAGGCCCATCAATTGAAATAACCGGTGTAGTGTAACACAAGCAAAAGACCAAAAAGGGTCTCAAGGGCCGTGGATTTTTACCAGTGTTAGATTCTGCTTTGGCGCCCCAGACGTCCATGACCTTGATCCTATTTGACATAGTGGCTGTAAAAATCGTACCACAATTTATTAATGAGAAAAGCAATCAGGAAAATCTGTTGTAAGTTGGTTTTTATATATATATTTTTTTACCAATACACAAGTTATGCAGTTCTAATGCGCGTTGGCGTTCACAATCTAAGATTAAAGTGTATAACGGACTTTATGGGCGCACAGATGAACCCGGCAACAAATGCGTGGCTGCAGAACAGCTTGGGGGATCTTGCGCGCGGCAAATTCATTAATCCCTTGATGTTTATGGGCTGAGCTGAAATCAAAACGCCAGCATGAATTAGGAGTTCACCGCCTGCAGAATTCACGGGTCGACCTATGAGCAATGAGGAGTTGAAGCAAACCTAACCCAGGCGGTGTTTTGGTGTTCTAACCCTCAATCAGAGGTGTCGTGCAAAAGAAATGTCTGTCGTTTTTGCATCTACATACAATATACATCATGTATGCACACAATTAGGCCTGTGTGCGCACACACACACACACACACACACACACACACACACACACACACACACACACACACACACACACACACACACACACACACACACACGTGCAAACCTGCCGGCCTATATGAAAAAATGTCGACGAGGATATGCAGGGACGAATGTTACACACTTTAGTTTTTTTTCAACAGGCCGACGTGAGTCAATAAGTAAAGGCAATTAATAAAAACATTTTCAACATGAAATGATTACCTTATGTAATATTATATTTAAATTGCAAACAATAAATTCAATTGTTACGTGATATTTATTTCTGTTTGAAGAAAACGATTTCAAGCACAACAATTAGGCTATCGGAGGAGGCCGGCCAATGTATTGTGTTGTGTTTTTCCACAATTGAAAATATGTCGCAATAGAGTTAATGTTAATGTTCAATAGAGGTGGCCCCGCCACGATGTTCGAGAGCCATATCTGCCACGCCCCAATTTAACTCAGTATAGGCACCACAGGCCAAAGAGGGCCACCACAATATAATAGTATAGCATATAATAGAATATGGCAATTGCATCAGCATTTTAGGGATCTGTTCAATTCTCAACCAAATGCATTGCGCGATCTCTGTCTGCAGGCTCGTTAAGTCGATGGAAGTTCATTTACTTTGTAATATAGCCTATATACAGCATATATATATCTCACTGCCTTTGGTATTCACTAGTAGAAAGGCGAGAGGGACAAACGCAGAATTTGACAGAATGTAGATAAGCGTTTTAGGCAGCGGTCTCCATCAATATTTTTGGTTTGCGCAGTCTCTAACTGATTTGTTGTCCATAAATTGTAACATTAACTGACAAATGCTATTCGTCGAGTCAATCTGTTTGAGGTTTGTACACAATAGATTCACTGACATAATGTTTGATCCAAGGACATCAAACACATATACTGTAGGTCTGTGTCGAATCGTTTTCCAACAGAGCACCATTTCGTTTCGATTTGATGGATTAACGCTAACGTTTAACCTCCACCACAAGTTTAGTTGAATGTTATGTTACGTTAATATTCCATTGAAACAAAATTTCAGTTGTTGGAACAAAAGATCAGAGATGGAATAATCAATTCCCATTCATTTAGTCTGCCACTGTATGAAGCGTTTTCAAATTGTTGATTTTTTACAATTAATTTCAACGGCAATTAAAGTAAGCTCTACGTATCTATATAAACCAGCTATATTCTGCCTTTATTGAATAATGTAATTGGAATGGATACAGAGTACGCAGGGATATTCTTATGCTTGAAATAACGAAACACGAATAGAACATTAAGATTGGTCAGAGGAAATTCCCCACACAGATTAGACAGAGCTGTAGATTGACCGACTTGGAAGGCGCGGGCACCGCGCGCCATGCGCTTGGTCATTTTTTGGAGAAGTGCTCCCTTTAGAACACAAGAACCAATGACCAGTGGCTCAACTTTTGGCCCATATTCTACCAACATTTTTCGCTTGAAAAAAAAATCCAAGATTGTTATAGCAAACCATGTGTTATAAGCCCTAGCAACCTCGTTTTAAGTCCTCAAATACCGTCTTGAAAGGTTTTACAGTTTAGGCCGAGTTCCAAAAGGTCAGCACAAATATAGACTTTAAATAAGTGCATTGGATTGATTAGTTGGATATAAAATATAATTAATTGTTTTTAACCTTTCATAAGGTTGACAGTGATTACAACAGTGGGAGATCTGCCCCACTGCTACACTGTATGGCACTATATTGTCCTCCTCTATCTGCAGGCAGACACATTAAACTGTAACCTTACACTTGAAAATACGATCACATTTATTTATTTTTAGACTCTCGTGCTATGTTGAGTTAATATTGTCAATAAATAGTAGTTTCAGTTGAAGGCTGTGTATTGCAAGGTATACGTACGCTACCTTGCATCTTATGAAAAACGTTACTTCAGTTTTACTTGAAGAAAGGGTATACTATTTTCCTGTCTCCAGAAAGTAAACTATCATCTGATTCTTTATCATTTCTATCATTCTCTTTATCTTTGAGTAAGCATCTGTAAATGTCATATCATCTGAGGGTTAAAAATATAATATAATATTATAAATAACTGTTTTCATTTAGTCTACTCAACAACAAATCCTTAACAGCAATTAAAATTGTGTTTCTTTCAAGATTACTGGTCACTATTGGAAGATTTTCAAATCTTCACATTTGCAATTCACTTTCTTGGCCTGTCTCTAACAACAATTGGCCATGTTGAGCTACAGCCCATAACTGGACTCAACCATTGTAAACACATCTGTATGGCTAAGGCGGGTTTCTGGTTAATGATTGAAGAATGTGCACTACTACATGCACATCGCCATGGTGTTCCACTGCACCGTGCACCGTCACAGACTGCATGGTGTCCCACTGCACCGTGCACCGTCACAGACTGCATGGCGTCCCACTGCACCGTGCACCGTCACAGACTGCATGGCGTCCCACTGCACCGTGCACCGTCACAGACTGCATGGCGTCCCACTGCACCGTGCACCGTCACAGACTGCATGGTGTCCCACTGCACCGTGCACCGTGACAGACTGCATGGTGTCCCACTGCACTGTCACAGACTGCATGGCGTCCCACTGCACCGTGACAGACTGCATGGTGTCCCACTGCACCGTCACAGACTGCATGGTGTCCCACTGCACCGTGACAGACTGCATGGTGTCCCACTGCACCGTCACAGACTGCATGGTGTCCCACTGCACCGTGACAGACTACATGGTGTCCCACTGCACCGTCACAGACTGCATGGCGGCAGCTGAGCCATCTGCACGGTGGCACTGTTTGCTTTGTCTGTTGTATGTTAAGGGAGGGAAGACCCACACAGATATACACAAACAGAGAGAGAGAGAGAGAGAGAGAGAGAGAGAGAGAGAGAGAGAGAGAGAGAGAGAGAGAGAGAGAGAGAGAGAGAAAGAGAGAATATTTTATGCCGATTATTGATCGATTGCTTTGGCCTCTCTTCCAGTCCCTGCTCTCTGCTTTA
>OOFB01013154.1:5186-27686 GCA_900323305.1 Trachyrincus murrayi | reverse complement strand
AATAGGCCTAGCCTACGCCTAAGTGTTCTAAAATGTGAGTCTTATAAAATATCCATATATTCCAATACTGACTTAAAATCTTTGCATAATTATCACTAATATCTGCACTTATATGCCAATATCTGGATCTCTGCAGTCGTGGCTCAGTTTTAGACCAGTTTTAGATAACTTTTGTTGTATTTTTAATGGAAAAAACAGCATGCGTAAAAAAGGAGCGCACACCGAACGCCACACCCTTGACCATGGACGTCAGGCCTTCGAATAATAAAAAACAGTGTTGCTGAACACCTACACCCGGACGAACACCACAGACGTATTTCGAGTTAAAGTGTAGGTTATAAATGATCGTTTATTCTCAAACCTTAAATACACCCAGTAAAGTCGAGACACATACCTAAGGCTTTAATTTAGTCTAAAGGTCTATAAACGAACCCTGACGCACGCGTTCTGCTTTGAGATTAGATACAGCCAGAGATTCGCTTGATTGTAACTGTATGATACAACTCCAGAGCGGTGCTTGCTCTCCAAACGGGCAGATTTACGTACCGTGTCTCGATCTTTACGATTTATTGATGTGATTTAGGCCCGGACCTTCGGCAGTGCCATTGTCTACGCTGAGCAGAACAGTGCCAGTGCATTGTGCATCGACCTGCATTAGTATGTGTGGAACAGTGCTCTCATTTAGAGTTTGGACTGTCGCCTTGTGCCACCGCCATGGAGAAGGCATTCGTCAAGGATACGAGATTGATCGCGTGTCATTTTTTACCTGCATGACGTTCTTTGTAAAAAGCCGTTCTCCCTTCTTTACACAATTCTAAAATAAATAGGCCTAATAGTAGGCTTTAATTCGTAGGCTAATAGTTGAATATGCGTGCGTCTGTCGCACCTCCATTTGACAAACATTTTAGCAACATTATGAATTGGTATTTTGTGAAGAATTGTATATTAAATTATTCTCAGAGAAAATGTAGCCTAGTATTTCCAAATAGGATACAAGTTTATTCTAGATGATTTGGAAGAGATTGGCCTCAGGACCATTAGAGACGGTTGAATCACGAGAGACGAGTATCAGAAAAGCCGTTTGTTTACAGTTATTTCAGGAAATTCTATTGCAATGAAACTGCATGTTTTTAAACATAGCCTATATGTTTTATAATATAGCCTATAGGACACACACCACAATATAAATGCGTATAGCGTACAAGCCTTCGAGAGTTCCGCTCCGACATGAACCTGGTATAGTCGCAGTACATCGGGTACTAAAGTTTAACTGCAATCTCTGTTGCCATATTTGCAAAACGAACAATACCAACCAATTCCCCCCACGGAAGAAGCTCCAACCAAGCCTTAAAGCCATAAAGTTTAGCTATAGGTTATGTGGCCTTTAGTCCAAATACCAGAGCAGAGAGGAAACCTTTCAGTAGCCTATTGTTTAGATTGCTGTCAAAATGAAGACCTCATTTATTTTCTAACTTGACAAATGATGGGTTGTAGGCCTACAATTTAGGACCCATGCATTCGTTTCTAATCTATTTTTAAGATCTCGATGCTGACATTAGTAGGCCTACGTGTGTTCTGGTGTTGCTTCGTTATTTGAACTAGGCTATAGTTCAAATGATTCATACATTTTCTGACATATTTACAACAATCACGTTTTACTATGTAATCTAATGCAAATAGGCCGGCCGCACATTTCAGAATCTGCATTGCCGCAGAACAATAGGCCCACACAAAGCAGGCGCACAGTGGTAAATTAAAATAACAGTTACAGAGAAACTAACTGTTGACTTCAAATATAAATGTTGACTACAATATAGGGACTATAAAGTCTGAATTAAGTTTTTGTAAACCCTTACTATTTGACCGATTAAATAATATTATGTTCGTCATCGGTAGACTGCCAATACATAATACATCATAATGATGGAATGTATGTATGCAAATGCATGACGTCGCAGCACAATTGCAACAAGAAACCAATACAAAGAAATCTGACTCCAAAAGCTTTTTTTTTTTTTGGGGGGGGAGCTATACGATGTTTGCCACACACACGCACACACACACAAACACACACACACACACACACTCGTTTCTCTGTTTCAAGTTCACGTCCACCTCCCAGCCTTCACCATTTTACCACCTCCCCCTCACTCTCTTTTCCCCCCCTCCTCTTTCTCCCCTTCCGCTCTCTCTCTCTCTCTCTCTCTCTCTCTCTCTCTCTCTCTCTCTCTCTCTCTCTCTACAGATGTCTCCCCCTCCCCCCTTCTCCCTCTTTCCGTCTGCATTGCGGACAGCCTTTTGTTTCCGTGGTGGACATAGCAGTTGAACTTGAGACAGACACCTTGTAAAACCACAAGTAGTCTGGCCCCTGTCTGGTCTGGCGAGGCGAGGCGGCGGGGGTCACTGGACGCTGGACACTAGCTCTCTCAAAATATATACGCTCCCGTCACCAAACGCACGCGTACGACATATTTCGGAGCTCCCGTAGGCCCAGAGCCGTGAAGAGAGAGAGTTGCGTCATCTCCGGTTCACTCCATCAGGCCAATTATTTTCGAGCAATGGCGGATCACGGAGACACTCAACGGTCCAAGCATTGGGAACGCACAGTGTTCACTGCGCTTTTCGAAGGTAAGTTATTGAAGGGCAACACTTTGGATTTGATCTGATTTGTCTTATTATCACGTTTTAATTCATCTTTTTAGCATCTTTGCTATTTTTTTTTGGTTAAAAGTCTGTATATTTTAACTGTAACGTACGGAAACGGATAAAGCTGGGTTCCAGGGAGCAAATCATTATTGCCAAATTCTTATTTGTTATGTTGTTTTTATGTAATGTTGTGCATACAGACAGATGCCTCTAAACGTGTTTGAGTGGGAAAGGGAAGCCTATTTGCTACTTAGACTTGTACTTTGAAGTCGGTTGGTGGTGCAATGAGGATGTCATAATAACGTGATGTGATGGTTTCGATACTGATCAGTGTCGACCACATCGACGTTATCTTAAATAGAAGAATAACGAAGAGTTTTAGGCTGTGGCACTATTGTGTGATGCATGGCTGTTTATATGGACGGGAGAGTTTGAAGGTGTAGAAATAGACCTCCCTATTACTGTACTGGAGAGGTTCCAGAAATGACTGCGTGTTGGATAACATGGAGACGGAGTGCTGTGCCTATACCACACACACTGACCCTGACAAGGCATTACTTCACATAGTTTGTTATTATAGACTTGTGATGGTCAGATTGCTTCCGCTCACTTGCATCAACTATTTTTAACCTTCTCTTTCAGCAGCGATACACCGTGACTCCATTCTCTGAGCGTTGATGCATCCCCATGAAGGACAGCCAACCCATGATAGAATATGCAAGGCCTGGTCCAGGGACAAGACAGACCAATGAGCATAGACCAAGACGTTTAAACACTATTGATGTTTGACTTTATTAAAGCTTCAATCATAGGGTCAATAAGTCCATTGCTTATTTGCTTACAGATTAAGAATAATAACTGAATTACTGAATGTTCATGGCTTAAAAACAATATCCATTAACTTGTGTAGGGTCATGCCGTGTCCTATCGTGTTGCAATCAGATTCACCTTTCAAGACTGCCTAAAATCACTATGAATTTCACTATCTTTCAGCCAACTTTGGAGCCCAGAGCTCCAAAGTGTTGTTGTATTTTAATATAATGGTATAAGGTCTTTATTGCATGAGTCTGGATTTACTTACATATGAGTGTGCAGAACCCTTATACAAATCAGAGCAGTCATACATGTAATGCTTGAGTTCTGATTGTAGTTATGGTTAGGCCAGTATATGTGGATCTTTGTTATGTTAATTGTATATTAATCGGGGAGACCATTCTGTCACTTTTTGTTTGCCAAATAAATGCCTATTCCCGCACATTTTGTTGCAAAGACTTCTTTAGTCACTGAGTCAGCCCAGCCGTGAGAGGGTTCGAGTGACACTCTATCTGTTAGGAAACTGTCTGGTACTATAATAAATGGTGAAATAAGCCATTATTAGTTACTTAGTCAATTGAGTTTATCCACAGCAGTAAGTCACACACCTAGTAAGTAAGAACTCACTAAAGGCTTACTAACATCAATAGAGCTCAATAGAACAGCATCCATAGGCAAGTAACCTGCACACCAAAAGCCCTACTATCGAAGGTACTTATTCCCGAAATAAGGTGGGTAATTCTTAGTCATGTTACCTCTTAGTCTTCTAGGACCTAGCCTATTCTATAACCCCTGTGCCACCCTGTATACTCCTGTTATAGCGGACCAGCTTTCCATAGACTGAGTGAACAGGGTGCATCTTTTATATGTTCTCATGTTCTCTATGTGCATCGATGAATGCACCTCAACTATAGGGCCTAACCTTTTGAAACTTGAGATGATTATGATTTCGTTGTTGTAGTCGGTGGAATGCTTTTACACTCGAGGTCCCGAGAGGTTATTGGTCGGATGGATTGATATTTAATTCACTTATATATATAGTAATTATACCATAATTATATACATTTATGGATGGGTGGATGGAAGTTGCTAGACAGAATGCACTGTATCCAAAAGGCAAATAGGTTAAGAGATGGATGGATAGATATAGTCCTACAGAGAGATAGATCGGAAATCCAGTTATTCACGACAATAATAACAATAAAGGCAATAATGATAATAACAGTAATCATAATAATCATAATAATAATACATAGAATATTTGTGTTATTGTTTAGATATAATAGTAATTATTATAAACATAATAATTAGGCCTAGCCTACAATGATATACTAGACTGAGGCCAGAAGTCGCCAACATACACCAGCATTTTAAACGACGCAGGAGATGTAGGTTATTATTGTGAGTGTCTCTTTGCATTCATAATGACTACAAAAATAACGTAGGCCTACATTTGTAATGCCTTTAAGAGGAACCCCGACGTTACGGGAGTAAAACGAGGTAAAATAGGCTATATTATATAAATATTGGCTTGTCCGCCGCAGAGGCCTATTAATCTACGACAATTATGCGAAAAATATAGTTGGCAATTTCCCCTGACAATATTACATCTGCTGTACTTCATGATATAGGTATTATTGTAGATATCTTTTACTGCCCAGTTAGGCCTGTAAGACAGGAGAACTTTAAGAAATGGCCTACATGGAAGAATGGTTGGTAAAGCAGGCCTACAATATTGGATTGATTGATTAAACAATATATAGGCCTATAGATATCTCATTATGAATATCATCTGACGAAAATACACACACAAAAAAGGCGTAAAGGTAAAACAGTGGCGAAGCGGCTTTTGTGATCATTCTGAGCCCAAACTAAACTTTATAAACAATACCGAGACCATTTTGCAAACTCAGTGTAGGGCCTATAAAGGCCTACTATTTATTTATTCTAGATAGCCTACTATATGCACACATTTAATCGCGTATGTGGGAACAGTTCGATAAAACAATGCATGTAAAAAAAACTGTAGGCCTATAACTTAGACTAAATGCTAAAAATGCAAACGCGTCACCACTTATTTTTGATGGATGCTGGATGCTGCTACTAACGTCTAACTAGTCCTACTCAATAGATTCAGCATGCAGTGATACAGTGTGCATGGGCCCTCTGACATCAGCGTTTTGTTATAGGCCTGTAATATAAGATCACTTCCAACATGCATAGACACGTGGTATATTCTAATTCGTTCATCACGGATGAAATATTATACCCTTATGGAATATAATCTTCAAATGATAGAGTAAATGAACTGTAGCTTCTCTGAAGTTTAATCTTAGCTCTGTTTTTTTAAAGACCAGGGGTTGGTTTCCGGTGGCCTTTCCCGTCATTTGTCGCCGAGGAAACGACGGTGTTGGCTGTCAACAAACACCATTCTGTCAAACTTTACAGCTTCCCTATCTACCTCTTCCTTTTCATTCATTCATTCATTTTATTTTGCTTTTACTCACTCACTCGGTCATACACACACGCACGCACGCACGCACGCACACACACACACACGCACGCACGCACGCACACACACACACACACACACACACACACACACACACACACACACACACACACACACACACACACACACACACACACACACACACAGATAGTGCTTGGCTGGTAGATCATGGTCCACCATCACAGCATCGGGCATTGTTAACTAAATTGAGCACTTAATTACCTACTGAGTTTATTTCCCTCTAGTCATCTGTGAAATTTAACAGTCATATACAATTATGCTGACCTTATCAATTGCGCTGAAGATGTCTTTCTTGTTTATATTGTTGTCTGGCGGCTTCTCCTAATGTAATAATGTAATAATGTAATGACGTAATGATGTAATAATGTAATAATGTAATAATGAAATAACGTAATAATGTATTAATGTAATAATCCATTTAAATAGGTAAGGTCTAAAAAGAAAATGGCTGACCTTCTGGGATTTACACGCACATATGTCAAAAAAACAACAACAATGACCAAACAAAACAAACATCTAGCGAGCGGGGGGAAAGAGCTCTTGTTTATGAGCGAGGTCAGAGGAGAGCGGCCAGACTTGTTCAAGCTGAAAGGACCAGAGCATCTCTCTGAATGCGTGCATCAAACCTTCCAGAGGACGGGCTGCGGTGAACTTAGAGGCGGTGGTGGTGATGGTGCAATGCAGTGGGAGAATGCTTTCTTGGCACACATTAGGGACTAGGGGCCCTTGAAGGAAGCACGGAAAAGCATGGAAGCAAACTTGTTAAAGGTATTTCTGAATTCAAAGTTGGGGCTGTTTGAATTGAAATAAAACAATGATAAAATATGGCTCAAAAACAGATCTATTGGCAAATCAGAGATCTTCTTGGGACTGACTGGGTGTGACCTGATGTCATGTAGCTACAGGCCCTTTCTTCAAGTGAGACCTGAGACAACCCTGCCAGTTTACATTCCATCCTGTCGTTTACATCCCAACTCACACGTTCACATATTGACGCCATGCAGATACATGTCGTAATCGTGTATCATCCATTCAACATAGCTAGATAGATAGGTAGTTTTAGATAGATAGGTGGAAATTAACTTTCACAGACAATGGGCCGCACGTTTAAACACAGTACATAGACACAGTACACAATTTGTAATTATACAATACAACCCAACACAAGACACCTGAATACATACAAGACACAATACAAAGAGTTGCCTGGGTCAATCCTCCACGAGTTGACTGATTCTTGTCTGGCATTGGTTGAAAAAGCATTTATCCAATGATAGGAGGGGGGAGAGGGGGGCTAACGAATAGCCACTAGTGATTGGTTAGGGAAAATCGAATCCCCCTCCCCCATGGAAATCGGTTAGAGTGGAGGCCATGTCAGACTGAAGATGGAAATGGAGTGTAACGAGTTGACAATTCTGTCTGATGTCAGGCTGTAAAAAGAGGCTTCCGGGGCTGATTGGTGTGATTATCATGTGAGATTATGTGTGCCTTACGGGTCAGAATGGACACGATGCAGTCTGATAGTCCAAAGAATACCAAGGGCTTTAATACACGTTGTAGCATGTCACACAGTATCAGAGTATCTGCTATCATACGTGCACGTATGATAGAGTTTCGTGTTGTTTTTATTGATTTATCTGTTTAAATATCAACTTGTGGGTGAGTTGTGCAGGCCTATATATATATTAATCCAAGCAGTATGTAAAACGTAAGTTGAAAGTGATCGGAGTCCAATAAATGCGTTCCTGTCACACATTAGGCCTATATAAAGGCTATGCAATGCAATGACCTCAACAGAGTATTGTTGCTGGCCATGTACATCCCTTTACGATGCATCACCTATTGGCGGACACTTTCATCCAAATTCTACAAAGACATGATTGCTTACTTTTCGTAGCACGGGTGACCCCAGTGGGAATCAAACCCCTAACCCTTGCAGTCTTAACCCGAGTTTCTAATGGCACCATCCAGCAGGGTGAAACATAAAATGCATCATCTCATACTAGTTCCACATACACAGTAGTGGATTCAGTGACTGTCTCCATATATGAATGTAATAGAGAACCTCCAGGATTAAGCAAAATTACAGATTTGCAGCATGATCTGAGCCAACGGTTCTGCTCTCGTGTCCCAGAAACCCAAAGGAATGTTATCAGCCTGTGGTTGAATCCTCGAAAATATAATGTTGTTCTGAATGGTTTTAGTCTAGATAGGTGTTAATAAGCTGACCCTGGAATGTATATCACTGCTATTACATCACCATTCTATTCTCTTATATTATATTATGTCTTCACGGAAACACTTTTTGAAAATGTCCTACTCGTCCCGAGGATTTGTTTACCCCATCAAATGACGTGCATATTTCTCAATGTAAAGGTCTGGTGTTTGTAGCACCCTCTGCTGGCCTAATCTTGATACAATACAATCTGCAACGTGACATGAATTGGTCATGGAGTTTGGGCCATTTTTGTGACCTGCTGTAAAACCTGCTGTTAGCAGCATACTTTATATTTGTCTCTGGATAATACTCATACCTACACCAATGTTCTGCGTTTTCTCTTAAACATCTTTCTATCTATCTCTTTGTAAGTTGTCCCATGTAGCAAATTAGGGTAGGCTATGGGGTTTTGTATTGTGTAAACATAACATAAAATGTATGCGTGTATTGCATATGATTTTCGCATACACTTTCGCAATTATCAAAGGGCATATCTGAAAAAGAAGTCATTCGTCACATTCGGTTGGTTATAGTGCCCCCATGTGGTCTATTGGTGGTAACAGTTCTGGTAGTGCTGCCACAAGTGTCTTAGCTGATTTCTCTTTGACACCATGATAGGCCTATCACATTCCAGAACACATACATATATACAAATACATGCATTTATACCGTCACTAACCTACAATTAGGGCGACGTGTACAAATTCAGAGAAATACCATTTCGAATAGGCCTATATGGCCCATTAATGGTGACCTTACATCATCACGTGAGAGAGCGAGACATTGGCCCCAACTTTAGCTCTGGTCTGCCATCTTGTGTCGTTTTGAGGTAACTGCAGTCAATGTTTAAATAAATGTCAGTCATTTGTCAACAGTCATTTGTCTGCGGGCACCTTGGTGAGGTAGACCTACAGGTTCAGTGAGAAATCATACTTTGGGTATAGCCACACCAATCCAAACAATGTCAATGTAAAAAAACAGTTTACACTGAAAAACAAATGTTGTTTTCAAGGTCAGCAATAATATGTGTTCATTGACATGGGTGGCAGAACAACAGTCAGGTTTACACACAAGAAATGCTCTATGTGTTTTCTATTTATCTCGACTTCTTTCACATGCGTTGATGTGTGGTGATATTGGTAGCTCGTCTTTCACAGGAAGCCAGGTTTTACAAAAATGTTCTCTCCCGCCGATGGGCTGCAAGGACAAGTAGCATGTGTTGGCTGAACCTAAATGTCTGTAGGTGGTAATAAAAGCCACCATGAAATACCCAACCGTAAAAGAACAGCCCTGAGGCTTGGTTCCGACTTCAGCGATTGAAGAAAAATGTGGCAGGCATGTGCTATTTGCTAGCATCAACATCGTGGGTCCAGATCGAAACAAGGGCATTGAATTAATGAACCATTAATGATAAACCTATTTCGCATTGATGTCGAAGCAGCTTTGTCCTTTGTTATTGTTCCATTCATGTGCGGCCCAGCACCAGCATGAGCAATAGATAACCAGCCCAATAGCATATTCCTGTACACTGCATTATTAAATGGAACGTACCCATAGTTAATGTTATGACCTATACCCATCTTTAGCCTGCTATGACGGCATTGTTCAAACGGCAGAGTTTTATAGTTTTACAACCTATATAATATAATGTTGTTCATTATATTGGACGGTTGACTGATTCACTTTTTGCTGTGATTTGCAAACACTAAAGGGTTCTCTGATTTTACCTTTTGTTGGGTATAAAATAGGTCTCCCAGTGCAACAAACACTGGTATTTTATTATTTATCATCATGAATCATTCTCACATTTCAAATTAACATCAACGGTCAGTGTCTCCACAATAGAAAAAATAAGTTTAGCAAGACCACACCTGATATAATGACTCCATTGCAATAACATATCATAGTTTTGCATTGACAACCATCCTGTAGCCAGCATAGACCTGAGGCATAATTGAGACATAATTGTGGTTTTATTTGTAGACATGGCCGTTCCCATGCTAGCCCCAGGATTTAGGAATGGGGTTGCAAGTCAATCAAAACACTGGTGTTTAACCCAAAAACATAACTCCCCCTGTATTATTCATCCTCGACTCTATCATCTAACATCATTACACCAAACCAGAAGATTCAGATGACCGTTTCTCCATAATGGATGAGACACGATCTTCACGGTGTATCTGTGATTGTACTTGGTCGTCTTCATGTGTGATGTCTTGACAGCCGCTGGAGCTCGACCTTCGGGCACCAAGGTTAGGGAGGTTGCTTGTATAAGACGTCCTGCTCTTGTAAGAGATGCAAGCTCATTGCGATAATGTGTTTTAATTTTCCTAATGCGTCCACTTGCCTGATTTCCCCCCCCCCCCCGCCCCCGTGGTCTTTAATGTTGTTTGTAAACACAAATGAGATGTTGGAGAGGAGGAGTCAACCTGGAACAAGTTCCATGTCATTATCAATCTAGAACTATTTCATTATCAACCTAGAACTATTTCATTATCAAACTAGAACTATGTCATTATCAATCTAGAACTATGTCACTGTCAACCTAGAACTATTTCATTATCAAACTAGAACTATGTCATTATCAATCTAGAACTATGTCATTATCAACCTAGAACTATTTCATTATCAAACTAGACCTATGTCATTATCAATCTAGAACTATGTCATTATCAAACTAGGACTATGTCATTATCAATTGAGAACGATGTCATTATCAATCTAGAACTATGTCATTATCAATCTAGAACTATGTCATTATCAAACTAGGACTATGTCATTATCAATTGAGAACGATGCCATTATCAATCTAGAACTATGTCATTATCAGTCTAGAACTATGTCATTATCAATCTAGAACTGTCATTATCAAACTACTGTCATTATCAGTCTTGTACCATGTTAATATCAATCTAGCACTATGTCATTATCAAACTACTGTCATTATCAAACAGGTACTGTCATTATCAGTCTTGTACCATGTTAATATCAATCTATTACTGTCATTATCAAACAAGCTAGAAGCTATTATCAAACTAGAACTATGTCATTATCAAACTACTGTCATCAAACAGGTACTGTCATTATCAGTCTTGTACCATGTTAATGTCAATCTAGTACTATGTCATTATCAATCTACTATGTCATCTTCATATAGTACTATGTTATTATCAAACTAGTACGCATTATCAAATGAGTTACTAAGTCATTATCTAATGTTGTAGAGAAAGAAGGTAAAGGCACTTTGTCTATGGGACTCTGAATGCGTTGCCGTTCTGTTCCTATCTCTGCCATTCAAGTGGTCTGTCTAATCAGTGCCCACACTCATGCATTTGCACACACAAAGAATTCAAGGTCTCTCTCTCTCTCTCCGCTGTAAAACTTTACAGCGATCCAGGGGCCCCGTTGTCGTGGTTACGATTATACGAGTTTGACCAGAGAGAGCTGAGCGCTTCGCCATTTGGAAGCCCAATTGATAGTGAGCAAATCTCCTCCTGCTAGTGATTAAGGAGAGAGAGACAGAGAGACAGTAGGAGGATGAGAGCGAGACAGAGAGACAGAGGGAGAGAGAGAGACAGAAAGAGAGACATGGGAGCGAGTGGGGTGAGAGAGAGATGAAGAGAGATGAAGAGATTCATGGAATAAAATTATAGACAGATAGGCAGGAAGGCAGGAAGGCAGGAAGGCAGGCAGACAGTGTGTGTGTGTGTGTGTGTGTGTGTGTGTGTGTGTGTGTGTGTGTGTGTGTGTGTGTGTGTGTGTGTGTGTGTGTGTGTGTGTGTGTGTGTGTGTGTGTGTGTGTCTGTGTGCACGTAGGGAGAACGGACGGATGGCTGGATATAATAGTTGGACCAGATTGTTTTCTTCATTGATTGACAAACTATGTATTTAGATATACAGCATAGGCCTACCTAACTCACTAACCCTTCCAATAATGAAATCAATAAATTTTAAATGTATCTATTTACATTTGTGCATGTGAGACAAACAGGCGGACGGTTAGACAGACGGACAAACACACACACACACACACACACACACACACACACACACACACACACACGCTAACAGTCATCCCTAGGGGCCTTTACGGTCAGCCAGCACACATGGAGGTCATTTCAACAGTCTGTCTTCCACTAAAACCTTTAAGTTGCTTTTACAGCGGGTCCGAGCCCGACCAGACACAAGCTAAACAGGCACATGAGTGTGATTGCACATGTCAAACAGCACACAGGAGTATTTTTTTGAATACACACAAGCAACAAGCAGAGCTCAAGGGGAACGTAGCGACACCGAGTGCACCTCCACCAATGGAATGACACCACAGGAGACGTGAACAGGGCTGAAGGTTTCCTGCTTAACCCCTCTGCCAAACTTGAGCGTCGGCAACTGCGATGCCTGGTTACAATATGGTAAGTTAAAGCAACGCCTTTGCTTTTTACAATGAACAATTGCTTTTTACATTTAATCTGCCATGGCAGATTAAATGTAAACAAAAACAACACGAAACTCTGCTATCATACGTGCACGTATGATAGCAGAGTTTCGTGTTGTTTTTGTTTATTTATTTGTTTAAATATCAACTTGTGGGTGAGTTGTGCAGGCCTATATATATATATATTAATCCAAGCAGTATGTTAAACGTAAGTTGTAAAGTGATCGGAGTCCAATAAATGCGTTCCTATCATACATTAGGCCTATATAAAGGCTATGCAATGCCGTGACCTCAAATACAACACAGCACAGTTCCTTCTGGAGGCCACATGTTAAACGATGACACGCAGCCTATATTAACTACAGCTTTATGAATTCAATTTAAGAACAAACGAAATAATCTATTATTTTCCAAAACTCGTTCTATGCAAATACATTCCAGATATAAATAAATAACAATAAATAAAATAGTATTCATACATACACAAAGCCTATATTTATATATATATATATATATATACTTACTATTTTTTTTAACACTATAGCCAACTTCATATTGTTTTTCGAATGTCACCCTCAAGTCAGCCCATAATAACTATGATTTACGCCTACGCACGAAAAATGTGGATAGTGACCTCTTGAGGCAGAAACGACACATCACCAACATGTACTATGTGACGTTACGAACCATATCTGATTGCCTATTGGCCAATTTTTTTATTTTGTTATGTGACTATCCTGCAGCAACGCATTGTCACACGCAGTACCGTGCCTTGTCTAGCATAGCATGACTTTTGAAACGTAGCCTTCAGTGAATAGCCATACGCTATAGGCCTAAGCATACAAGTACCAAGATAACAACAAACACACACATAATTACACACCTATAATTAAAAAAACAAAAACATTATTTAACTAACTTCAGAGATGGACTCACCTTTAAAACAAAGTTCATTACATATAGCTTTCATGATTTGACTCAAAGACAATAGTGTCAAATGTCAAAGTTAATAGTTACAAGTTTACAGGTTTGTAGAAAAGTAATATATAGCCTAGTAGAATCATTTAAATAATTAATTTAACTACGAAACATTAGAACAGAATTTTGAATTAATTTGACAAATGTGTAAGAATTCCAAATCGTGTAAAAGCTTGCTTTAACGAATTTTAAACAAGTCTATGACATTGATTTATTCATGTATTTATATATGTATCTTTATAAATATTATATTTTCTTATTTTACCACATGTAGGCCTACGCTGTATGAAACGTTGGCTTTTTATCTTTCTGTGCGTGTGTGTGATGTGTGTGTGTGTGTGTGTGTGTGTGTGTGATTATAGTTAGCAAAGATATAATATCTGTTTCCGATATAATTTTTTTTTGTTAACAACAGTTAAAACAATTGTATAAAAGCAGGCAGCTTTCTGTGGCTATCTTTACTGATAACTAGGCCTAATAGTAGCTTGCATATTTTTTATTTTACAACTATAATATTGTTATTGTTTTCATTATATAAAGTTCGTAGCCTACATAATTTGCCTTAGGTTCTGATAAATGTAATAACATCTTTGACATATCGCTATATTTGAACGCCCTTCGCATTTTCAGCAAATAGGCATTTGTAACATCGGCGGTATATTATTTAGTCCGTGCAGTTTTAGACTTCAGATTATTAGTTCATAAAATAACAAAACGCATTTACTTAAAATAAAGCCACCCCAATTGGTAAGCTGCCTACACTTTTGATCCACGTCCCTATGAATCACAAAACAAAAGGTTGTTTTTATGATTCCTAGTTCTACCACGAAATGGAGATAATAAGCCAACAATTACCCACATATAACTGCGTTATTTTGGAAACACAATTACAGATAGTAACTGTAGCATAAATCGCGCTTCCAAACGTCCACATGATCACATGAAGAATAAATTGACAATACTTTTTTTCAAATAATTATGTAGTGTCCTCGAAAAGTAGCTGCACGTTTACTGTGTAGGCTTACGTTAATAAACTTTTCCTAAACTTTTTCCTAAAAGTTGAGCTGATACCTGGCCGAAGTCTCTTATGCGCTATAATATGACGTGTAGATAATTTATAGTAGGCCTATAGCCCAGATAGGTAGGATGAGCACATAATCCCGGGAGGAAATTCCACAGCGAGCTCCTTCGTTGACCTGGTTCATAATTGGATGCAGAGATGGAATTCACTGCAGTTTTCAGACTTTCCGATGATGCTTTTTTTTCTGGGTCCACTGTCGTGCTGAGGAGGCAGAAGAAGATGGATATCGTTTTATAGGCACTTTTCGCCACATTTCCAACTGGTGATGAAATAAAGAATGCGCTCATTCGCATGTAAGGGGTCAACTTCTGCACTCTAAATCGGATTGTAAATTCAATGGAAAGATGAAATACAGACGGACAGGTAGACCGAAGACAGGCATGATAAAATAGGCCTAAATCAAATTAAAGAGTCGAGGAAAAAATGAAAAAATAAACCACGGAATCGAACCACCAACTCGAGAGGCGGGAGCTGCCCGTGAACCCTAGACTGCAATTGGCAGCTAAGCAGGAAGCAGTCAGAGCTCTCTCCCCTCTGCTCTCTTTCCTCCAGTTATGGAACACAGGGTCCATTCTCTTATAGACTTTCGTCGAAATATTCCCTTCTCCGAGTAAATACGTCCTCTTGCTAATATCAACAAAAAAAACACGTAAGCATATAGGCTACCTACGCACAAAAAGTTCGTTTACACGACGTCCAATCGTTGATTTAATGGAAACTTAAACTATTTTGTACAGCAACAGATTCAAGGTCCACCAATAGCCTATTCATTACAGTCGCGGTCTGGCACCCCCACTGCACCACCGAATAGCTCAATAAAACTCCAAAACAACGGCTTTGTACGTCAGATTCAGTATTTGGTGTGCGCAAGAGAATGATGCGCCAACACCAGCTGCACTATACAGACATACATACAGACATACATGCATATTTGCCGTCTCGTCCCGTTTCGCCGGTGTGTCAATTAGCCTATAGTTTTACCAATGCAAGAACCCAAACTCCAAAACGATTGGAGCGAACCGAACCTTGGTATGTTTGCACAACTCGTATCACCGCAGGCTACCGACGCGCAGGTGTCTTCTTCGCGGCAGAACAATCTTCAAACGACGAATACTCGTCCTTCTCGTGCGTAATCCTGGAATCGAACCTGCAAACACGGACCAACACCGGCGCCTCCTCTTCTCGCTCCAATTTGACTCCGTACCTGTAATAAGCCCACATCACTTGGTCATGGCAAGTGGTGCAGCGAACACAAGTGGTGCAGCCGATTCTGAGGTCCTTTCCCCAACACTATCCCTGTAGAAATGTCCATCACCCGGGACGCGTCGACTCGTCCTCACCACCAGCGTATCCCGACTACAAATCACGACGTTCAAGTGTTGATGGGAGCCGTCAACACCCTCGGCGCAAGCGGTGACGGTGACAAGTATGGAGACATTTTACGCACTGACCGTCCTGGTGCAGCGACAAGCAGTGCCGGCAGCCCTGCAGACGTTTCACACACTCCAACCCGGGCAAATCGCACACCTCCTCCCCAGATACCTCACGAACACCACCAGCACGCATACGACCCGGGGTTCTCCGCGTCATTTAGTACCTTTAGACTCTAATGACGCATGCAAAAAGCAAACCTTTTTTTGTTTTTACAGCGAGGACGAGATTGACGAGGAGGGAAGAGGGAGGCTGTTAATTCTTGACGACAGCGGCTTCGAAGAATTTGCAAGACGACACAGGTTGACGGAGAATGTCCCTCGTCGTTTTCCCTTTCAGATCAGTCGACGCGAGCCCGGCTTTACCGGCGAAACGTTATCGTCCAAGCAGAGCAAAGCAGAGGAAAGCGCACCAGCCGTGCACGGAGAGGAGAGCCTTACGGAGACAGTACCGAGTCATACGTTAGGTGGCAGTGGGAAGCGGGAGCGAGGCATACATAACAGTTCCGCGAGGAAGAATATTCTAAAACACAAGTGCACGTTTAAAAAGTGTAAGGAAGTAGACAGGGGTTAGTGAAAGTTGTGGTGATA
This sequence comes from Trachyrincus murrayi, assembly GCA_900323305.1. Classification (NCBI taxonomy): domain Eukaryota; kingdom Metazoa; phylum Chordata; class Actinopteri; order Gadiformes; family Macrouridae; genus Trachyrincus; species Trachyrincus murrayi. The sequence goes on along the minus strand of OOFB01013154.1, from coordinate 10,961 downwards.
GGCTAACCACAACAGGGGGGGGGGGGGAAACACAAGAACGAATTGGCATGGAAATAGTTGGCGACCGTGGCGTCCGAGTGATGAAGCGGTCTAAAAAGAGACAAGGTCACACGTTTTTTTCCTTGCGCCCCCTTCTCCTTCTCCTTTTTTTTCTTTTTTACGGTGGGTTGTTAAAAATGGAAGCTCACTGGGAGAGCCAAGACAAAGAAAGTCGCTTTGTTCCCTCTGAAATTAATTTATTGCGCCTCCGCCCTGGCTGAATAGCACTTTTCCTATGTCTGGGGTGTTTTGACTTTTGGTGCCTCACAGCCGTGCAGCGGAAGAGACTTTGCTCGGGGGACGGACGAGAAGACGGCCAATAGGCGTGCCATTGATGGTGGCTCTGGGGCTGTGAGGCCTGCTTTGTTGCTGCGTGTCTGGCTCCGGCAGCGCATAAAAGTGCAAGGCCAAGATATGGCCGTGCAGTACGTCATCGTTGGCATGTACCAACTAAAAAAGCACAAACGTGTCTGCGTTTCTTAACATATGTTAGCCATATGCAATATTTTGTTGCCTATTTTTAATTACAAACTATCAAATTCGTTCATCGCTTGTGTGTTTTGGACAAGACAGTGGCCGCTATGGATTTAAATGGGGGAAAAACCAGCTAAACACACATGGAACATCCCAACGCGTCATCTTCAGCTCAATCAACCGAGTCTAAATAATACAAGACTACACTACTACACATCTACATATTGTTGTAAACACTGTTCGCGTATCTATCGTTATCTGTTCATAATGTTAATATTTCTCGTTCTCTGCTATAGGCTACAAGAAGCTGCCTGGTCTGACTGAGTACAACCGCATAACCGGTGGCTGGCTGTCCGCTAAAGCCGACAGAAAGAAACGCTGTCCTTACGCTAAGCACCGGACTTTGGAGCTGGAGAAGGAGTTCCTGTTCAACTTGTATTTCACGACACAGCGCCGCCTAGAGATCAGTCAAAGCCTTGACCTCACAGACGGGCAGGTCAAAATCTGGTTCCAGAATTGCAGAATGAAGACGAATAAGCAACGTCGACTGCGAATGGCGACAACCGTGGAACCTGATTAGACCACAGAGGTCACAGAGGGCTGGACCCCCACATCAATGAATGGACAAAATAATTGATATCATGTATTCTTATTTCTGGACACACATAGAAATGCATGGTGGCTGCATGCATATAGTCCACTGTCACACACACACACACACACACACACACACACACACACACACACACACACACACACACACACACACACACACACACACACACACACACACACACAGAGTTTAATCCTGTGTTATCACATGGACGTGTCACCATTGTGAGGTAGACACCTATTCTACATGAATCACTTTTTTTAATAAGCAGAGTAGGCCTATTGCTTTTCTTTTGGAGTCCACTGCGTATAAAGACATTAGAAAGAAAATAGTATCCCCTTGCTGACCAAGCACTTGTGTTTACACGTCGGTTCTTGTTGTATTGCAAGAGCATTCTTTTGTATGTGTTTCATTTATATTTATATGATATATTAAATGTGGGACACATTCGAGGTGTAGGCTATCGGCTGTTAAGGCACGTGACATTCGTCCTTCTACTTGCATGATTCAAATCTTTGAACGTTTTTAATCCTCGAAGGGATGTTTTAATAAAGGGTGCAAATGTAGCAAAGTGTAGACTTATTGCAAACACTATTTTGCTAATGCATGCACAATGCTATTCATTAAACATTTAAAGTAGGAGACTGATGTTTCCTCGACACGTTTCGTGCGCTAAATGAGGTGTACCGGATATTAAACTAAGCATATTGAAATCCAGAGGCCGTATTCAAAATTGCAATTTACACGTTGAATAATGAAAGTCTTGATTAGTGAGAGACTTGTTGACGCCTATCTTCAGCTAATATTCACGCCCATTTCTTTTTTATTTATACTTTTAATTGAACCAGGATGAGGGTCAAGATTGCATCGACAAAATGATTGATTTGATCATATCGGTGCTATGTTCCTCACGGAGGAACAGTAGCACTGTAATTGCGGTATTACAAAATAAATCATAGGCCTACCATTCAACCATTACAAGCATGCTTATAGACAGATTCAACCCGCTCTATCGTGATATATATAGTGTACATTTACTTATTATTATAATGATAATAATACTTATTATTATTATTATTAATAATACTATTATTATTATTATTATTATTAATACCATTATTATAATAATTATATTAACTGTTGTAGTGTAGTATTCTTATTATAAACGTATTATAAACTGGATAATACCTTACTATTAAAAATAATAGCAGTTTCATTACAAAGACACTCAAAATTCCGTTTACTATCAACATTTTCTTCTCAATGTATTTACACATTTTTGTAAATGAATTATTAATTTCATCAATGTGGCCTATTAGCCTACATCGATATATTCATTTATACAGCAATAAATAAAGTTTAAGTAAAAGTTTAACTTGTATGTTAGACCTATTTTTATGTTAGAGGGTTATAGGCTTGACTCGGCTTGTTGTTTTCGAGTGTATTTTCGAGATACTCTTTCTGACTTCTGCGCTCCGTGGACATTCTGGAGACGCGTGACGTTGAGAAGCCAAGGTGCAGATGGCTCACGAGACATCCGCTTTCTGCGTCTCACTGTGTGGGAGCGAGTCATAAAACACTCAGGACACACAGTCACACACACGCACCAACGCCTGTAAACATTTTCACACATTTTATCTCTTTGTGTCTGCTTTTTTATAATTGTTCGGTCTATTGAAGTCAAACATCACACTCATTTACAGTATATTGTTGAATTATTCATAATATTTCATCAATTATTGAGAATGCAAGAAAGGGATCAGAGCTTCATTTCTGGGAAATGCAATTTATTTCCACATATCGACATTGATTTAATGTGTGTGTGTGGAAAAGAGTGTGTTTTATGAATTATTAACCTTAATAATCACGGCATGACCCCCATATTTTCGCCAATAGCCTATTGGATTGACATTGACATGTTTGACCCCTATAACCAAAAAACGTTATCGTTATATTCTGCAGACGACCCCGCATGTGCTACGACTTGATCCAGCCATCCGTTTGCACTCAGCCACTGTTTCATCTTTAGGCTAGCTCAGCACGTTGGATTAAGTGCGTTGGTTCGTTGCATGAGAAGCGGTCTGCTGTGGATGCTGCAGGGTTCACATGTGAATGTTTGATCAGGAACACATGGCTGCACTTCCTCCGCGCTTCTCAGGCCTCCAGCTGCTGCCCGTTTGTTTGGAGCCGAGACTCAGGAAAGTTAGGAGGACACATAAGAGTTATTTTGAAAATAATGAGTGGAAATGGTACCCTACTACAGGTTATGAGGAGGAAAAAAAGAAGTTAGAAAGAGGTTACATCCAGGGGGAGGAGAAAAGCACAACGGGGAAAATAGAGTAACATATGTAGTTTAGTTATACGGCTATTGGGCAGAGAAAATACAATTCGGTCGTGATATAATATCTGCGTATTTCTTGGTTCCCGCGCGGCAGGGTTGGAGGCCTCCGTGTTGAAGTCTGCTTAGCGTCACGTTGTCTCGTCTTTGTAGCCTAGTCGTCTCTCTATCTGTGTAGACGTAATTATATATTAATGTTGCCCTTGTCAGCTGACTCTTCGCGACAACTTGTGTCTTGTATTTCCATTTATTGTCGTGCTGTCTCCTCTCTCGTGCTCGCGTCATGTCAGCAGAGAGCCACTGATAAACTGCGCTATTTGATGCCAGAGGAAGTAAGCATATAACGTGCGGATGTTCTGGGGAAATCTATTGCTATATGGTGTGGTTTTATGGCTACCTTATTGCCCCACTATTGGTGGACAACAAAAGACTCTGAAAAGGAATGTTGGCACTTCCTGGGATGTCTGTTGTCTCGGGCTGCCTATACGTTTTACTCTGGGTCTCCTTTAACGTCGCCTCAGTCCTCAGTGGACACAATTGCTCATAGCCGGGATTCAGCTCGGGGACTATAACCTGACAATATTTAATATTTATGATGAAATAGATACATTGTTATGGTATATATGTAGCTCTTTCCTTCATATTGCGTTCTGTAAATGTCATCCAAGTGCAACGCGAGTGATAATTCTCCGTGTTGTCATGTATTTTGGCCTCGTCGCCTGTTTGACCTACACAATTTGATCGGGATTTTGTTTCGTTTTTGTGAAATGTCCCACAAACAAAAATACATCATACGTCATTCGCCGCAGTGCCAGACCTTAGGCTGCATTAAGGAGAATCACGTTCAAGTGGCAGACAGGCTGGCAGACGGGCTGGCCACACAATTAAGTGGTGTCAGCTTCACTTGAAGTATGAGCATCACGTGGTGAGAATTGGACGGGTCATAAGGCAAGAAGCGAGATAGGGGTAGGACAAGAAGGAATCTAAGACAAGGCAAGGTAAATGCTTATTGTGGACTATTGGTGGTTTTTAATTGTGAACCGCGAATGCAGCAGCCATTGAAGGAATCTGACAGGTTGAGGTCGAAGTGCCATATGGCTATACGAAGGAGGACCATCCACGGGAGCCCCACTAACCGACTTACTGTAACGGGTACAGTGGTGACGAGATGAACGGCAAACGCTTCAACCGACGCTGATTTGTGATCTAGGTAGTTTCAAGTTGTTGGAAGGAACTTTTCAATTCACAGGAACGTGAAACTGTCTGAATCACTACAGCGTTATTGACAACGGGGGTGTGCGGGTGAAAACAGGCCCCCCCCAAAAAGGAGAACTCAACGCATTATTTAGGCCCCATGGAATGTGTTCTTACAGCGTAGCATACTTTTAATGTGTCGGCTGTAATCGCACGGCCTAAACCTGCTCAGAACGTCTTGTTGTGAATATGTCACTCGTGGTGTAGTATAATTCTTTATTTAAGCCACATAATTATGACACCCAGCCTATGGACCCTTTTCACAGATCGTCAAATAGTAGCTTAAAGTCTAACTTCCTGTTCCTGTACTTTTGACATTAGGTTGGTTTTATTTATGTCTGTCGCAGTACCAGCATGGTCAATGTATATTTACTTGGAGTCTTTAATGGTGCACTGCCATACCTAAATCGAGCGGAGCCAACATTAATGTTGGGAGCTACACCTGTGTTTTTCCTACTGTGAAAAGGGCCCATTGTGCTAGGGATATACTATAGCGACTCTCATTGGATACCAGTCTTTCAATGTACTGTTAGATGCCACGTGCAACTTTGCGCGTAATTGATTCGATGTGTGAAATTAAATTAGGATAAAGTTCCTCCTTATGTTTTTCACTGTCAATTACATATTTGTAACTACTCACTGCTCAAACCCTTGATGTTGTGTGTGTAAGTGTAGCCATACCACAGAAGGAGACGTGGGCAGACAGAATACACATCGGGTATGATGAACGTTGTTTGAGCCCGTCACTCGTTCATTTTCAAACATAATACGTTTCATGAAGTACAGCACGCCACCATGACGCTATAAATCCCCCCCCCCGACACACACACACACACACACACACACACACACACACACACACACACACACACACACACACACACACACACACACACACACACACCCACACACACACACACAAACACACACACACACACACACAGTTGACCACCACACACACACATGAGATGGCGCAGGTCCCAGTGCATGCTGCTCGCATGCAGGGTCCATGTGGTTGGCTGCAGGCCTACTGAGGGCGGGGGGAGAATCCGTCCCC
>OOFB01013146.1:12213-22748 GCA_900323305.1 Trachyrincus murrayi | reverse complement strand
TGTGTGTGTGTGTGTGTGTGTGTGTGTGTGTGTGTGTGTGTGTGTGTGTGTGTGTGTGTGTGTGTGTGTGTGTGTGTGTGTGTGTGTGTGTGTGTCAGATCATTGATCCCTTCGTGGAGGTGGAGGTGATCGGCCTGCCGGTGGACTGCTGCAAGGAGCAGACCAGGGTGGTGGACGACAACGGTAAGACCACACGTATAATAATAATAATAATACACCACTGATATGATAATTATTATACTAGTAATAATAACACAACACTTACTGTATATAATAATAATAATAATAATAAAACACCACTTATATAATAATTATTATACTAATAACACCACAACATTTATATAATAATAGTAATAATAATGATTATATTATGTGGATTTGTGGATTCCTGTAGCGTAGTAGTGCATGGTGTGATATGGATTTGTGTGTGCGCACGCATGAGGGATGTGTGTTCACTTGGCGTGAGAGTGTGTGTGTGTGTGGATGGATGCTAGCTTTTGTCTCTATATAGTTTGATCTATAATGGATGAGCTCAGCATTGGGGGACATGCATAGACAGCATCTCCCGGTCTGCTTACCCGCACACACACACACACACACACACACACACACACACACACACACACACACACATACATACACACTCGCATACACATTCACACACACACACACACACTCTTCAATTATTCATAATGCTGAGCTTGCTCCCGACACTCTATCCTTTGACTGTCCGCTCTCCCTTACCCTCTCTATTTATCTCTGTCAACCTCTCTCTCCGTCTCCCTCCCTCTCTCTCTCTCTCTCTCTCTCTCTCTCTCTCTCTCTCTCTCCCCCTCCCCCTGATCAGGGTTCAACCCCATGTGGGAGGAGACCTTGGTCTTCACCCTGCACATGGCCGAGCTAGCCCTGGTACGCTTCCTGGTGTGGGACCATGACCCCATCGGACAGGACTTCATCGGCCAGCGCACCATCGCCTTCAACAGCATGATGACGGGTAAGGTTGTTTCCCCCGGGGACCTCCACGGACACGCACATGCATGCACGCACACACGTACGCGCACACGCACGCACACACACACACACACACACACAGACACACCAATGGGGGGGAGATGAGGGAGGGATGGCAGGGGGGAGGATGGGGATGTTTTAGGGGGACGACCGACCTGTCATACATTGGGAGCTCACTGTATGCCGGAACTTGAACGAATATGCATTGATCAGTGTGTCCTGTCTGGGGTCTTTTTGGGGTATTGTGGTAATGATGAGACTTTTTATCACTAAAAACCAGATGTTTAACGAAGCTATGGTACAATGCTCCGAGCCCCTCCTGAAATAGGCTTTCTGAGTGTTTATTGGGCATCTACGACACAAAAAAAAGTTACCAAAATTGCCAATAATGAGGTAAAATATTAAAAAAGCTGCACAATGATGATGCTTCTTGATAAAACTGTAATCAATAGCTTTGGGTTTGGCCTCAAGAAGTATTCTCTCTGTCAAAGTGATTCTGTTCCAGCCTGTACTGTCCCTGCTTGTCCTTTTCTGGCCCGTCCTCGGCTGCTCTCCAGCCTAACACGCGTGTGCTATGTTTTGCTGCAGGATACCGCCATGTGTACCTAGAAGGTATGGAGGAGGCCTCCATCTTTGTTCATATCGCTGTGCATGACATCACCGGTAAGGTAGGTACCCACAAACCAGAGACAACTGGTTCTTTACCGCCCCGGCCTACGGTCTGTCCTGTTTATTAAGCCTCATGCATAATGCTATTGATCCACATCATCTAAAACACCTAGGTTAATGCATATGTAAATTAAAGCATTTTTGGGGTAATTTTATATAATTACTTGTATTTTACGAAATATATTTTCCAGCGATGGTTCTCCACCAAGAAATAACCTATATTCACATCACATATATTAGATCATATATTCTAAACTATAAACTTGGTTAAGTCAGTTTTATTTATTTATCGTACCATGCCTGATTTTCCCTAGTGTTACTCAAGTGTGTGTGTGGTCTTACAGCATTGATATAATGAATTGTGTTCAGTCAAGGACAAATGGATGCACATTTAGTGACAGCCGATCGTATTGAAGAATATATTACTCTTATTTATTAGTCTTGTCACATTTAGAAAGGATTAATGGATTAATAAAATACATGTAGAGTAGAGTCAGTAGATACAGTCAGTAATACAGTAGAGTCAGTTCCTTGGGAAGACTGAACTGTATGTATACTCTTTCACCTCATCTCCACAAAGTAATATTATGTTTGTTTGTGTGTCTTGCTATATCTGCGACAGTACTGATCACTGTTTGTTGTTTCCCCTTAAATATATAATATGGCATTTAGTGACTTTTTTTTACATTTTGTTTTGATACACTGCAACAAAAAAAACAGCAGTGACAAAAATTTGAAACCATGTTTTCAGCTTTTCAACTTCCTGTCTGTTCCTGTTCCTTCCTCTTCCTGTCTGTTCCTGTTCCTTCCTCTTCCTGTCTGTTCCTTCTTTCTCTGTTGTTGATCTATGTGCCGTCCCTCCTAGTCTCCTTGTCCTCCTCTCCTCTCTAGCTTCCCTCGTTCCCTCTCTCTAAACGCTGTCTCCTGCTCTTCTTTTCTTTGTAATTGCAGTGGAATCCTCTTTGTCCAGCAATCGCTGCATGTAGAGGCAGGACTTGGTTAGCAGTCCTCAAGCTGCCACTCAGAACTCAGGTGTAGTGCTGCCCAATCAGCATCTTGCATGCGCTGCAAGCACCCGCCCACTTTGCCAGGGGCCTCCCTCCCCTCCCCTCCTCTCCCCACCCAGGCCACGCCTCCTCCTCCTCCTCCCCCCCCCACCCCTCCCTAACACCCACCGCCCTGCCGCTAACGGAAAAAGGCCAACTCATGCCCCTCATGAGTTGTGGAAGATAACGCCATGTAACAAGCTTGAGCCCCCAACATCGTCATTGACCCTCTAAAGTAGATCCAATGCTGCTGACCGGCCCCATTCATTCACTGGTGGGACCCACAACATGTGAATGAGAGGGGTAGAGAGAGAGAGATAGAGAGGTACCCAAAGGAGAGGTGGAGGTCCTTCAGGGATAGAGGTTGACCTCGGTGTTTTGATGTCATTTTATATATTTCTTGTACTGACCGGAAACCATTTTGAGTCAACAGAAATTGACCCGTGTTTCACCCAAGCTGCACCCGAGATTAGATTTCTGCTGGTCGCTGCGTTTCCTTGAGCATAGAGTTGGAGCGATTTACAGACATCTGTCCCATTTTTTTTTCTAGTCAATATGTCATTAGGTATTCACAGAGTATCTGTGTTTTTGCTTTTGGATGTCATTTGGACTGTGTGTCCAATGTCCTTCAGTTGATCAAGAACACCCCCAGAGAAGGCTGAATGTATTATTCAGTTGAGTCCATAATCAGATTAGATTAGGTTTTTGTATGCAGTCGTTAACGGTTAGATTTTTTTCAAAGATAATATATATATTAATATATATTCCTTGCTGTATTCCTCTTGACTTGTGTCTTGTCTTTTTGTCCGTGCTTTTTATGTTTTTGGTGTAATTGTCGACCACATATACACAGCTAGCCAGGTGTTAGCAAGGCTGGGGCTACTTGGATCTACTTGGTGTTTGTGAAAGCACATTGAGCATTTAAAGAGTAACTACACACCACACCACGTTTGTGAGTTTGCTGCCACCTACAGGTTAAAATCCATCAATTGTCACTGTGAACATAAAGGGGTGTTGTTGCTCATCTGATTTCTCGAATCTTTCATGAGAAAATAAAAGAGTAGAATAATCCACCTCCAACGTATCGCAGTATCAAGTGGATCTGGATGCTTTTATTCCCTTTTGTTAATACATTTGTTTGTTATACATGTCATTTCCAATAGGAAGGTTTCATTGTATCTCAGCTAATCTTGGCACCAGTTCATTTCAAGCATTATCTCCTGCACCATTACAAAGAGAAGCTAACCATTGATCTCAGTTGGTGTCCTGATCTGCTTGTATGAATCCTGGCCCTCCATCGCACATGATTGGCCGCCCTTACCATAGACGATTTGCAATTGGTTAACAAAGTAACATCCTCATCAATATTATCAAGCAGGCCGTGGTTCTTAGTGGTTCAGGCCATACGTCAGCCAAAACGGTGTCATTAATATTCATGAGGTAGGTAATCAACTCAAGGCTTGGCACGGATTCTATGAAAAGTTTTCTATTGCTCTGCAGTCCCTTTTAAAGTTGATCCATGGGCGGTCTTCTTCTTTTAGATTCTGATTTATCTTTGCACTATTTTCCCTGCTTGGCAGTAGAGCGTCAAAATGGCTACTTTGTTTTTTTAACCACTAGATAGCAGCAAACTAACAAAAGTCACCATGCGGTGTTCAAGTTAAGTCTTTAATGCCAGAACAGGGTGGGGAACATAGTACTGGAATGTTCCCGGTTGTGTGTGTGTGTGTGTGTGAGTGTGGCCAAGTGTGTGTGTCCATGCACAAGTAACATCCTGCCTGCGATACGTGTGTGTTGTCTTAGTGTCCCAGTTGTACACTCCTCACTATCCTCCTCACTATCCTCCTCTCCTCCACTCATCTGTCCTGTGCGCTACAAACACAAGCACACGGCCCTTGCCACCACCTGACCTCCATGCCATGCTGTCACTTGTTGTTGTTGTTGTGTGTTTGTGCATCTTCGGTTATGTGTGATTGACACAGGTTGACTTGCGGTCATATTCCTCAAAGATCGGTGCCACTTCGAATTCCAAATGAAACAGTCAAAGGTCAAACGTCCCGGGAGAGCTTGTTGTGTACAGCGTTTCATTGGCTCACATTGGCGGCCGAGTGACCGCGGAACAATCGGTTCATATTAGCCTAGTTGAGACCGTTTTATTACAAGAACCCAAACTAAAGTCATGTGAGCTAATATGAACCGATGTGATATTGATTGGATTATTCCAGCGAGCTTCTCCTGCTGTGTTGCTACCGATCAGTACCTTAATATAATACGTTTGGGTTCATGTATGGGCCCATGAGACCCACATGTTCCAGGTGGAAACAGGGTGTGTTATTTTATACATTATTTTATAATGTATCATTATCTAGCATTATTAAGTTTATTATCAAGTTAACACTTCAAATCATCTGTTATACTGGTAGGATTCATTCAGGATATCCATATTTACCTGATGCAATGCTTCTATGGGGAAATATGTGGATATATGTGACTTCTGTGTAATCCACTGAGATTCCAGTGTTTCAAGCATGCAAATACAACATTAGCGATCTGCTGTTATTCCCACGATGCAGCAAAACGGCTAATGTGTCTCCCAATACTAGTGTCATATTAACAGATTGTCTCTGTATAAGTTTCATGGGCGTTTATCCAGAAGCCTGTTCATTCCTCTAGGTGTGTGTGCGTGTGTGTGTGCGTGTGTGTGTGTGTGTGCGTGTGTGTGTGTGTGCGTGTGCGTGCATGTGTGTTCTGGTCCATTTCATTCGGTCTCCTAACTCCGCTTCTCTCCGTCACAGGCCAGGGCGGCCAGCGGCATAAAAGGGCTGTTTCACAGAAACCCAAAGCAGGCTTCCCTGGACAGCCATGCTGCTGCTCAGCTTAGCCGCAAGCACCCATTTGGCGCCCACCTCCTGCGCCGCACTGCCAGCGCACCCACCAAGGGACAGCCCAAGGTCAAGAAGGGCCTGCCGGATATCGCCATCGACACCAAAGACTACAGCTCGGAGGGCGCCAGCGAGGACCGCGAGTCGGAGGAGCGGGGCGGCGGAGCTGCCGGCGCGGCCCCCCAGGACCCCACATCCCAGCAGCAGCACCAACACCACAACGGGGAGGCCCACGACCATCCCAGCACCACCAACGGGGCTTTCCGCCCGGAGGAGGGTAAAGGTAAGAGCCCGCGCTTCGCCCGCCGCTGCCCCGTGACGGAGCCCCTGAAGCGGGTCGCTCGGCTCCGGCAGCAGGAGCCCCTGGACCAGGGGGCGTTCGCCCGTGTGGCGCTCAGCGGCTCGGGGAGGGCGGGCGCGTCGTCCAACTGCATCACGTGCGTGATCGGCACCACGGAGAGCCCAGAGGCAGAGCGGAGGGCTCGGCCCGAGGACGGGCAGGAGAAAAGTCCCCACTCTGCCCCCGCGCCCGTTCAGCCGGATCCTGTGGCCAAACCACAGACCGTACCGTCTGGACCCGACCCCAAACACTCCCTGCCCCACCTCAGGTCTCAACCAGAGCCAGGCTTCCAGTTCACCCCCCAGTCTCTATTCGGGCCCGTCCCCTTCGCTCGCTCCGATGCCCGGAAGACCCTGGGCAGCCAGCCCGGCCGGTGGCGCTCGGACCCCTCTGAGAGGAACGCCCGCAGCTGCAGCGTTCCCCGCAGACGCTTCCCCAACTCGGGCACCCCTGTACGGGCCCCCCCGTCCGCCTGCCGCAGCAACCTGCGCTCGCAGTGTGCCCCGCCCCCCTACTATGGCACCGCCTGTTTATCCTCCTACCCCAACGGTGCCCCCTGTGGCCCTCCTCTGTCGGTCAGCGACTCCAGCAGCAACAGCGGCAGCAGTTGCTACAGCTGGGACAGCCTGAGTAACCTCGAGCCCCCCCCCATGCTCCCGCCACCCGCCGGCCTCGACAGCCGCAGGCGTGCTGCTGGCACGCTGCAGCGCGAGATGAACGCCCTCTTCGCCCAGAAAATGGAGGAGTTGCGCTCCAAGTCGCCCATGTTTTTCGCCGGTAAGGCGTCGACGCTAGAGTCTTCCCCCTAGAAGTCCAGAGCACCGGTACCATAGGGCGGGCGTTGGCTAGAAGTCCCCGTTAGATACCTCTCCCAGTTGGAATACCCTTCCCTGTTAGAACCCACCCAAGTCTTGTTCCATTAGTCCCCCGTCAATCACAAGAGGAATCTGAATCTGTTTTCCTCCGTTGTGTATCTTAATGTGTCAAACTCATCGGATGGGTGACAATATATCAATTTAGAAACCACTGCTTGTGAAACCCAACTAGAATATAATTTGTATATGATCCCCACATCTCGCTTTAAATAATCTATACTTTTTTTGTGCGCTCCTTTGCCCTAAACACTTCATGCTCACGCTCTGCAGATAAGATAACTGGTAAGTTTTAAAACCCCAAAGCTAGTTAGAACCTAGCTTTCCACCCTCCTCTGGATCAGATTAAGTTAGCTAGAAACTAGCTTTCCACCTTTCTCTAGACCAGATTAAGCTAACTAGATCCATGGCTTTTTTGGAACATTTTAAGGCCAGATGTTTGAGTTCATATCCACTAGTCCTAGCGGAAGCCACACTCCTCCGAGTCCAATCCGTCGGGACATGAGGGTTGATGCGTGTCCAGATGTATAATGTATTGTATTCTCATGTTACAGAACATCCTGTCATGCACAGCTTGCGGAAACCTTCTGGAATATCTACTGATCCGATTGTGAATTCAGTGCAGATTATTCTTGTATCGCTTTGAATATGATTATGCTTACAAAAGAAGCATACTTTTGGTTTGATACTCAAAATGTAGCGTCTTTGAAATGCAGAGCCTGTGACCATAGCATTCGGTCCTTCTCTGATGTGCTTTCTCTTGTCTTTCAAGTGCTTTTATCTTCTCCTCTAAACTGTCCCTCTGCGATCTTAATATGCTAAATTCCTCTTTCCTTCTGTCCCTCTTTCTTGCACACTCTCTGCTCCTAGTGCAGAACTGATGGGATGACCGGAGCCAGGTAAACCTAACCCTGAAATCTTCCCCCCGCACACTTAAGTCACCAAACCCTAAACCTCCACTGTCCACTCCACTGTTTCCCGGCGCTTGCTTCATCACGACCTGTGACCCTAACCCTGTGTCACCGCCTTCCACCGTGTTAAACAGCAACTTAATACTGAAAACATCTGTGAGTTTGACGCCATCAGGTTAAAACGAGGACAGTGTCGTGGCTAGAGTGTATCCAAATTCACTGTAAGGTGCTTTGGATAAAAGCAAAGTCAAGGTACCCCGGGTAAACCATGTAACGAGTTGATCCTTTGTACTGTGTACTTTCCACAATAAATCCCCGATATAATTCGGCTCACCGAGTAAAAAAGAGACATTTAGATTACTTTTAGATGAGAAATCGCTGAAAAGTTGATAATGGCGGCAAACTGACAAATGTGCACTTTAAGGTCTGGTTCATTGTTCACGTTCTGTTACCACACCGTCACCTGCATCGATCCTTCTGGGGCGGCACTCACTCTAAATGGCCCCCGTGGCAGTAACCAGGGCACCACACTAGCTCCAGGCTTCCTCCTGTCTGTTCATATCCAGTGCTGTAGAAACGCTGCATAGCCACGGGGAAGCCTGCATAGCCCCGGGTGTGTTCAGCGCTACAGTCAGGGTTATGTTAGGGTAACGTTGTTGGTGCATTCACCCGTAGTTATTTGGGGTGCCTTTTCTGTACACACTTATTTGTTTTGACCCCTGCTCATTTGATTTGTCGTCTTTTTCAAATACTTCTTTATATTCTAAATCAAAGATGCATTTTCTAATTATTCCCTGTATTCTTAATCAAAAGTGTAGCTGGTATAGCATTTCTAGAGCTACATTGTTGAGTGCACTCCTAAGAAACGTGTTTTCGTGTGTGAAATAGTTAGCATCTTTATCGGTCTATGATCTGATAATGCTCCTACCCGCCTGGTCATGAATGAACTGTTCTCGTCTGTCCTCCACAGAGTGTGTTGCAGAGCAGAGACCAGCGGCCCATCTCCCACATCTCACACCACCGGCCCGCGAGGAGGCGTTAGACCGGGCCCTCCGGCACTCCATCTCCACCCCGGCAGCACCAGCCCACCACCCCTCCTCCTCCTCCTCCTCCTCGCACCGCACCCTTCCTCTACCATCGCTGCCCTCGCCATCCACAGCAATAACCCCCGCGCCCACCGCCTCCCCTAACGTGGGGGCGGTGGCAGAAACCCACACTGGTCACCCCAAGAAACCCCTTGCCCCTCTCTGCAGGACCGTCTCGTCCCCCGGGACCCTCCTCGCCAAGGGTCCGACCCCCCCAAGCACCCTGCCCCAGTGCGGTCAGGACCCTTGGGTGGCCACCCGCACCTCCTCCTCCTGCACACCTGATCCAAGGCAAGCCCTGAAGACGAACCCCAAGCAGGCGACCGGAGACTCCCAGACCGGACCTCTAGCCGGTGTTCCCGCCACTCAGAGCCCCGGTATACCCAGCACTGAGAGAACCCCGGTCAGGAGAGCTCTGTTCGCCACGCTGCCGTCCCACCCACCCGTCCGACGGGCGAAGAGCGAGGGGCACGTGCTCGCGGCCTTCATCTCGGACAGCCGGTCGTGCGTGCCGGAGGTGTGCACGGACGCCACCATGAACGACCGGCTGTGGAGCAAGATGGACCCGGGCAGCCACCGTGACAGCATGTCCTCCTCCTCCAGCATCTCCTCCAGCGACACGGTCATCGACCTCTCCATGCCCAACCTGGTCCGCAAGAGCCTCACCAGCCTGCCCATGGGCGGCAGCACCTCGGACTCCCCCTGGGTCAGCTCCTGCCGCTCCTCCTCCTCCTCCGCCGCCGCCACCGACGGCTGCCCCTACGACTGCTCCCCTGTGGGCAAGAGCAAGTCGAACCCCAACCTGTGGCAGGGGGCGCCCCGCCCCGAGGACGAGCTGAACCCCCGCCCCCTCGGCATCCCGCGGGGAGAAGAGCCCCCCCGCGGTGACTCCCCCCGGGGAGACTCCGCCGGCGGGCTGACCCAGCGGAGACACACGTGGAGCCGTCTCTACATGGAGGGGCTGAAGAAGCAGTCCTCCTCCACCGCCGCCGCCGCCAAGAGGTCCTCGCTGGCCGCCTCCCCGTCCGCCCCCACCTCCTCCTCCATGTCCAAGAGCCTGGGCGACCTGACGTCAGACGACATCGCCTGCAACTTTGACAGCAAGTACCGCAGCATCAGCCGCAGCTTCGTGGTGCGGCCCCCGCGGGACCAGCTCCTCCGCAGGGGGGGCAGCCTGCACGGGGCGCGCCCCACCAGCGACCTGACGGAGCAGCTGCGGCGGCTGACCGACGTGGAGCCCCTGACGGCCAGCGACTTCTCCTCCCCGGCTCGGCACTCGGCAGGGGGGCGTCCTCGGGAGGAGCAGCAGCAGCAGGAGGAGGTGGAGGAGGAACCGTTGGCCCGGAGGACGTCGTCCCGGAGCCAGAGCAGGGTGCGCTACATCGCCAACCGGGCCAAACAGGCTCAGGAGAGGCAGCGGCTGCAGGGCCTGGCGCTGGGCCGCCAGCCCTGCTTTAGCATCGGTAGTGTCGGTAGCTACGGCAGCCCCATCGAGGAGCGGGGCAACCCCGAGGGGGCGTGCTGCGTGGCCCGCAGCCCCTGCACCAGCCCTGGCCTGCTGGGTCAGCCAGCCGGCCTCAGACCCCCTGCCCCGAGACCCTCCAGCTGCCCCCCAGACCCGGACAACAAGGAGGTGTTCTTCATGCTCAAGCTGTGAGGACCCCCACCCCCCAACCCCCCCCCTCCCGAGTGCAACAGACACTTTAACACATGCTTATA
>OOFB01013143.1:34851-44996 GCA_900323305.1 Trachyrincus murrayi | reverse complement strand
AGGTAAGAAAGGATGAGGGGAGGAGAAGACAGGAGGAGGAGGGTCTAAAGAGGTGTTGTTCAGTTGTGATTTGATCTGATCCCACGAGAGGGCCTCAGGCTGTTTAAAACTTATCAAAGAGGCTTCATGTATTAGTCATCGTATTCACCATCATATTCATGTATTCACCACAGTATTCACCATCATATTCATGTATTCACCACAGTATTCACCATCATATTCATGTATTCATCATCGTATTCACCATCATATTCATGTATTCACCACAGTATCCACCATCATATTCATGTATTCACCACAGTATCCACCATCATATTCATGTATTCACCACAGTATCCACCATCATATTCATGTATTCACCACAGTATTCACCATCGCATCCACCATCATATTCATGTATTCACCATTGTATCCACCATCATATTCATGTATTCACCATCGTATCCACCATCATATTCATGTATTCACCACAGTATCCACCATCATATTCATGTATTCACCACAGTATCCACCATCATATTCATGTATTCACCACAGTATCCACCATCATATTCATGTATTCACCACAGTATCCACCATCATATTCATGTATTCACCACAGTATTCACCATCATATTCATGTATTCACCACAGTATCCACCATCATATTCATGTATTAGTCATCGCATCCACCATCATATTCATGTATTCACCATCGTATCCACCATCATATTCATGTATTAGTCATCGTATCCACCATCATATTCATGTATTCACCACAGTATTCACCATCATATTCATGTATTCACCACAGTATCCACCATCATATTCATGTATTCACCACAGTATCCACCATCATATTCATGTATTCACCACAGTATTCACCATCATATTCATGTATTCACCACAGTATTCACCATCGCATCCACCATCATATTCATGTATTCACCACAGTATCCACCATCATATTCATGTATTCACCACAGTATTCACCATCGCATCCACCATCATATTCATGTATTCACCATTGTATCCACCATCATATTCATGTATTCACCATCGTATCCACCATCATATTCATGTATTCATCATTGCATCCACCATCATATTCATGTATTCACTATCGTGTTCACCATCGTATCCACCATCATATTCATGTATTCACTATGGTGTTCACCATCGTATCCACCATCATATTCATGTATTCACCATTGTTTTCACCATTGTGTTCACCATCATAGCAGTACCTTTAGCAGTTGTCTGACTGTTTCCACCAGCCAACAGGCGGTTGGTTTGGTCTGCACTCGGCCGGTATTTACGAGGTGTGTCATGTGATCTGGGCGCTCCCATAAAACAGGTAAACATGGCACGCCACGTGTACACGTGTGTTTATGGATTTCCAGAGGAAATACATTAAACTTGAAGCTGAAGCAGTCGCTATGTTTTGGTAGGAAAATGTGAGGGGAAACTCTTAAAGTGGTTACAATACGATTGTCCCGCCAGAACCCAGCCAGGCATTAAGCTTAAGTCCATGTCAGAAAGGCTTCTCTGTCTGGCTGGCCTGCCGCACAGACCCGACCGGTCATTTCTGACAGGAAATTACATGTCTGTCAGCCTGGCGTCCCGCTCATAAATCACCGCTCGGCCAGCAGGGGGCGTGTAGACACACCGCTGCCTTGGACCGCGTCCCGATTCACCAATTTTGTTTACAGGAAATTATGCCACTCCTGATTTTAAAAAAAAAAAGTCACAAAAGCCAAACCGTTTCCCCAGTAATAAATCTGCATACTTAGAAAGGATTTCAGTGCTGCTCTGGAAATCCTATTTTCTCATGCGTAATGGTCGGCCACAAATCGCTCCGTTCCGCGTAACGTTTGTCCTTCGATGTGACGAACAAACGTCCAGCGTGCGACCTTGCTTATTGTTCCCCGCTCAGCGTTCGCTCGGATTCCACCCGGCTCCTGCCTTTCAGCGGACAGAGGATCTCATTGCCGAGGTCGCTCCAGATTTATGGCACTGTGCGTCGAGGTAACAACCCAGATTTAACCTTCAATAAGACTCCAGTTTCACAGAGGTTTCCCCTCCGCGCGCGGCGTTTCTACGTCCCTCAGAAGAGTCCAACTTATTAGAGTGTTTTTGGAACAGATCTGCGCACGGCAGGTTGACGTGGATTTGTATTTATTTTCTGCCTTTAATTGGACAAATGAATGGCATTCCTGGTCGGGACATAGTGGTGTTATTGTTCTGGGAGGGTAAACACAGAAGGGCCCTATACGGGGCCCTAAACTTGTAGAATAAACAGGGCTCCCAGGGGCCTGGATTGAATGTCTGTTTATGGCTTGTAAGACCAAGTGCTGCGCTTTAGAATCACTAATTACATCAGCCCTGCACTGTTCTACAGAGGGCTCTTAAATAACGGACTGGTAGCTGGGGGGGGGGGTGAGGGAGAGAGAGAGAGAATATGTGTGTGTATGGTATATGGTACTTCGGTGTGTGAATGTATGTAAGACTGTCTGGGTGCAAGTGTCTTTTTGTGCAGATGTACGTGCTTGCATGTGTGTAGGTGCGTGGCTGCGTGTAGGTATGTGTGTGGTAGGCCTCTCTAGGAGCGTGCGTGTGAGAGTCAGGTGGTGGTTAAAGTAAAGACTCAAAACCACCTTTTAAACTAACCTACCTAGAAATAGATACCTGTTGGTGGTCAAGAAATGGTTTAGTTGATTGGATGATTATATGTGATATCATTACTTTTTACCTAATCCTTTTTTTAACATAAAATATAAAAAAAAGAAAATTAGTTTACAAATAAATTATCCTAGAAAAGTCTAATAATTGTGTGTGTGTGTGTGTGTGTGTGTGTGTGTGTGTGTGTGTGTGTGTGTGTGTGTGTGTGTGTGTGTGTGTGTGTGTGTGTGTGTGTGTGAGAGTACTTCCTGAGGTTAGTTAGTGAGCAGTCATTGCTGTTAGCCAGAGCTCACAACATCACCTCATCATTCAACAGACCCCTCACCCCCTCTTCCTCCCCCCCCCTCGGTCACCCCAACACACACACACCCTCCCTCTCCTCACCCCTGTCTCTAGGGACCGGTTGCCCTGGCAACCAGACCAAATACCTTGTCTGTGTTCCTCAGGTGAGAGCTGGACAGACTCGACTCACTGGTCAGACCTTTCAGCCAATCAGAAGCCAGCATACTGGCCAATCAGAACTCTCGTCGGCATTTTTAAAGTTTAGCCTGAATGAAAATATCTTGATCGGGACATCTTGTCGGCTGGTCGGATTTCCGTACGCTGTTGTATATGTTGTTTTACATTTAGTCATTTAGCATGACCAACTTTCTAAAAAACTGATGGACAGAGTGCAGAGTGGTTTTAGGAACCAGAACACAATGTTAGTCATTTTCTTTAGGTTTCTTAGTGGCAGTAAAGTGCATAGTATTTGGTGCATCAAGGTCAAAATGGGTCTGTTTATTAGGTCTGTGTTGTTATGTTTAACTATTTAACTTGGCTTAGTGCAAAAATAATAACTTATATTTTATTTTCACGTGAATGTAATTGTAGCGTAATGATACGTCCCATAGTGAACCTGTGTTGTGTTTGACGTATAGTGTGAGTATATTTAATTCAACATCTGTTCTCTGTGTGTTTGCGTGTTAGGCCTCCGGTACGGGCCGCCACATGTGATAGTTAGTCAAGCTCTTTAATGGAGCAACTCGAACCTTTAGCGCATTCTCCCACAGATGTGGGTCACACATATTTATATCCCAGATCAGATTTACCATCCAGAGACACAGGAACCCCCTCCACGCCACACCACCCCCAGATCCAGGCCAGAGAACAGCCCAGTGCAGAGTGTTACGACCGTGCACCACAACAATGTCAGTGTAGAGCCGATCTGTAACTTTATCTGCTCCGGGTCCAGGATCCCACACTAACTTACAGTCAGCCTGCGCTCCTAAACACACAACTCTTCCGTTCATTAAGCTTTTAAAGTGCCTCTAATGAATTTAAGTGGGGTAATGTGTTCTAATTAACCTCGGCTTAATCACACATTTCTTCTTAAGCTTTATTTATCCAAGTAGAACACATTGAGATTTAAAATCTCCTTTGCCATGGTGACCTGGCCAATCCAGTCTGGTTGAAGTTTATCCATCACAGAATAAAGTATAGAGTACATTAAATATTCTCTTCTGACTGTTGTTTTACTAGCCTACCCCTAATCTATTATGTTGTTAAATATATTAGCATAACAACTCTTTTGGGGACAACAGTCATACAGAAACTTCTACTGTTGACTAGAGACTAAAGCCATAGTCATTTTTGTTTCTATTGATGCGTCTGGTAATTGATCTTGAATATAATGATAATGGGAATATAACTCAGAATCAGTTGTATTGCCAAGTAACCTTTCACATACAAGGAAGTTGTTGATATTTGTAGATATCATTGAGAAAACGGTCTCTACTCTGTTTATATGAGCCGAACACAGCAGCAGGTGAACACAGACGATGACCAACCATACTTACTGCAGGACTACCTGTTGCAGAAGGGTTTTAAAAGGTGCAATACCTCCACCTAGCGGTGAGTTCAATAACAACTAGTTGAAAGTCATTCATTTTGTAGATTGCATTTTACACGTAGGATCAAAAATTGACATAAGACTAAAGACGAATTCTGTTACAAATAATAACAGTAATGTTTATTTCTCAACTATGAAAAAACAACAATTGCTATAATGTATATTAGCTATGTTTTATAACATTGGAAGTTATCTCACTTTATCAAATTAAATACAAGGTTATAGGCAAAAATAGTAAAAAGGTAATCAAGAAGACTTATTAGTCGTAGTGAAGGGTAGGCTATGGGTCGAGTCCCCACCATTAAAACAATATATTATAAACGAGATTAGGCTATAGGCCTTTAATAAAATAAGTCTGACATGAACAAGACTTACACACCGTACTTAATTTTATTTATGTAGGACTATTTATAAAATATAAGGCGGTCTATCGTAGCGAGCGGTTACAGAATAGGCCTGCATTTTCGTGACAGAAATCCTCCCGTCGACACAAAACGTTTTTTATTTACATTTTATTTAGTTCCTAGCCTACTTTATAATAGCCTATATTATAAGCTTATTTGCATTGGCCTATTTGAACTGACCTTGACACAAATCCTGATTGTGTTACTTAGCCTAACCTATTGTTTGATGAAAATGCACCTTTTTAAAAGGTGCTATATAGCCCAAACATGGCTCGTTATTAGTCCTGCAAGTAATGACTAAAGTAGGTTTAGCTAAAGAACTATAAACCTGAAGAGGTTTTACATTTTTCTTTTTAAACAGTCTAAATGTAATCTGTGTGCTTAGGCCGGCTCGGTGAGGGAAACATGCCCGGGATTAGTCCTGAGGAATGTTTAATTTCCATAGGTGTGATTTTTACAGCTCCCGACACCAACCCTGCGGCACTCTTTACAGTCTTGTAAATACTCAGCTCTTAGGGGTTCTTTGTCCGCCCCGAGATCATGGTAACTTGAACATGGAGTCAAGGCGCTTTAAAATATGTTTTATTATTTCACAGTTCACTTTGGTCGCCAAGTAAACACACTGGTGGAGCATTAAGTGTCTGAATGCACATTTTTTTAGATACCATTTTTTTACACCCTACATTTTTTTGTAGGCCCTATATATGCACATTGAGCCTATTTTGTATTGCGTTAATGTATATTTCTGTTTTACTTGCTTTTTTTTTCCTACTCTATGGTGCAGAGCAATTCAGCAACAGATAGGCCTCCAGTTTCCTCTGGGATTAATAAGGTAACCTAAAGCTGAATGTTTTTAACGCTCCCAACAATAAGAAAACCAGACAAAAAAATCAACTCCACTGCAACTCTGTCCAGCTGTTCCCGGACACCGGTAGATTTACTCCGGGAGTCCGGTGCCAAGCGACGGTAAATCCACTCTACCATACATTTACACGCCGTAAAGTCCGGTTAGATGTGGGTGATTTAAGCGCGGGGTTAGCGGGTGACTGGGGGGTTTGGGAACAGAGGGAGAAGAGGTTCCTGCCAGAGAGGGGAGACCTGGTGGTCTGGTACTCAGGGGGTCTCGACCCAGCGCCCCCACCTCCATCACCAGCTCTTGGCCCCGTTTTGTTTGTGTGTGTGTGTGTGTGTGTGTGTGTGTGTGTGTGTGTGTGTGTGTGTCTCTCTCTCTCTCTCCAGCTCCCCCTACCTCCGTTACCAGCTCTTGGCCCCGTGTGTGTGTGTATATATATGACAGTAGAGCCGTTTCTCTCACAGCGCGTCCACAGATTGTATTTCATGTGAAGCCCCCGGTCGTGGTGTTTTTCAGCTGCTCGCTCGTTTGTCTGCTCAGTTTTATTAGTTTTGAAAGCCATCAAACTAAATTGTTCCGGGTTTGAGACAGTTTATTTGTGGAAATGAAGAACGTCATGGGTAAGTTACATCCTTTCTAACAACTCATCATAAGCGTTCACACAGAAAACCTTATAAAAAAAGTTATAAATCCTCCTGGTGGTTTAGGAGAGAGTGAGGATGACTCTCTCCCTCCGCCTCCTCTTCTTCCTCTTCTCATCCAGACGCCCGGTCGCATCCGCAAAGAACATCACCTCCTCCTTGCTCTCCAGCTCCCTCTGGAGGAACTGCAGTGCAGCGCTGTTGAAGCCCAACACGTCCTGCAGAGAGATGGTAAACAATATTTACTACGACTGGGCAGTAATCAGAAGTATTATGATACATTATATTCCAGTGCTATTGTTCACTCATGAAATAACGACGTGTATCCCGGTAATAGGGTGCGTTTCCATGGCTACTTACTCTGATTTCCCGTACTTGGGAGATGGTGTTCTCCCTCAGCTGGTCGATGACCGACAGCAGCATCTGGTTACTGGTAATCTGGCCAAAGTGGATCCTGGAGACACACACATCCCATAATAATCCCCGTGGAGACACACAATGGATGAGGGGAATCTTTCTGTGTAGCGGTATACCGTGACCTAGCTACACGGTATGACGCCATGATCTACCATGCGTACCTGAGCAGGAAGAAGAGGCAGCGACAGACCAGCTCGACCTCCAGACTCTTCTGGAGGTAGCGGTTGAAGAGGGACAGCAGCTCGGGGACGTAGGAGAACGGCAGGACCAACAGAGAAAGCTCCAGCTCACTGTTACAGACAGACAGTTATATTATTATATAGGATCGGCATGCGGCTAACTATAGCTTTACTTGTGTTTTGTACGTTCAAACACTTCATTCAAACCCAAATGGAGGGAAAGTATTTTATGCTCAAGACAACCGGACCTTGTCTTGCAATACTATTAGATTAGCACCTATGTTGGTCATGTTGGGGCCATTAATGTTAGCGAACATAGGTGCTAGGTCAGAGCTAATAGTGTTGCTATACTATTGGCTTTGCAGCCTAGAGACACTGTTAGCTGAAGAGCTCCCGGCTGCAGGTAAAACAGCAGATCTCACCTGGATCGGACCTTCTTGATGACGTCCAACACGTAGCGGGACGGCTAACGGGGGAAGAGGGGACAGACTGGGTTACCATGGCGATGAACAACCTCTGACTACACTACACTGTGTGATTTACGTTAAGTTTCGTCTTAGCGATTGCTAACTGATAACGGTTGTTAATCTGTTTAGAGATTCACCAGAAGAGCTGGTTACTTACCGAGACGTTCCCGAAGGCCACCAGGATGGGGTTCGGTTTGGGCAGAGGCAACTGTAAAATACAACGGAATATTTGACTGACCATTATGATTGAAGTGTATTTCCCAGACAGTTCCTCTAGGTGGAGCCACGGAGCTGCAGGTCGGCACCCCCAGTTAATTCATGTGTGGGGATGGTTAAAGTATGAAGCGAATCGATTTTAAAGTTATTTTCATTTTAGAATTACAGCTCGACTCGTTCTTTGAGTCATGCAGGTTCAACGTTGTGATTGTAGCTCTCGCGTACGTCTTACAATAAGTTATGTCACATTACATAAACTAGTCCAGCTGTAATTCCAAGTCTTAATAATATTAATCGATTTGCTACATGCTTTCCCCACATTAATTAAGCTGCAAGTTGCTCTTTAACTTGTCTGGATGAATCCTGGCTAAAGCGCTAACCGTGCGGTGGCTAACCAGACAGGGCTAGTGTGTGTGTGTGGGTCGTACCTGCTTGCCAGCGTGTTCACATGCGTATTTGTGCTCCTCCATCTTGCGGTTCTCCGCCCTGTAGAGCTCCAGAGCCTCCATGATCCTCTCAGCCTGCACACACACACACGTAGGTCATTACGAGCACAACACACACATGCATGCATCCACACGAGGTAAGGTGTTTTCTGCCATGCCTGTGGCTAGCCCCACCCGACCGGGGCTCTGTAGGAGGTAAAACAAACCAACTCACAGCTTTCACCGTCTCGATGGTCTTCTTGGCTGCCGGAGCCGCTTCTCCTTCCGTCTCCCCGGGAACCTGAGGTCACAACCAGCACAGCCAATCAGAGACAACCACACACACACACTGAGGCCAATGGGACGGAGCCAAACGAACAAACTTAAAAGTAATGTTTTTCCTTACATTTCTATATTTCTTTATGTATATACAGTGTTCTCACCACAGGTTCTCCTTCTTTGGCAATGCTCTGTTCAAACTCCGCCTCGCGCTCCTGGGAAGGTAAAGTATTATTATACGCTACATTGACATAGTGTTTAAGTCGTGCATAACACAGAACAACCAGCACTAAAGGCTGCTGGTCCCCGCACCGTCTCGCGCTCCTCATCCAGGATGATGGGCTCCCGGGTTCGATCCCAGAGCCGGAGGGACTTGTCGTGGGAGGAGGAGACCAGGTAGTCTCCACTGGGACTCACAGCCAGGGCCCAGACCTCACGATGGTGGCCCTGAGGAGACACATCCGGTGCTCTTTATTGTCCATCAGGATGACAGAAAATGTTAGCTAAAAATACCACTACACTGCTTGTGTTTTGATCATCAGTAACCCAGAGTCCAGGTACTGATGAACAGGTTTAACTAACTCAATCTTATGTTCTAGAAATGCAGAGAGAGAGGAAGAGAGAGAGGGGGATGAAGAGAGACACACCTCTAGCGTCTGGATGAGCTGGAACTTGTCCGCGTCCCACTGTTTGATCTTCTTGTCCTTTCCCGCCGTGAAGAACAGGTGAGTCTTGGGAACAAACTGGAGGAACATGACGCTGGAGAGAGAGAGATACCGATTCATTTATTCTTTATTTCTATTGCTTTTTTTGCCTATACTTGCCAATTACATTTATTTGTATTTACAAATTGTAGTTTAACTGGACTCTCGGGACCAAATGCATACAAACGTGACATCATTATGTGCCTCAATGTGCCCCAGTGCATTCTGGGACCCTACCTGTCGTCGTGGGCAAACAGAGAGCGGTGACAGTCTCCAAAGTCCAGCCCCCAGATCTTGACGTTGCGGTCGGCCGAGCCTGTGACGATCAGCGTGCTGTCCTGGAGGTCAGGTGACCACAAGATGGCGGAATTGTTAATTTCAGTAAGTATTCTTGGCAATGAAATACAACTGAAGTCCCACGGCGATTAAGCAGAAATTTGAATAAACTGTTTTTAAAGGATAACTTTTGCATGACTTTGTTGTGTTATTGAGTGAGAGAACGTGGAAATGTCATATTTTATGATTTGGTGGTACTTACGTGGGATATGTCGAGGCAGAGAACAGGAAGCTTGTGTCCGTACAGCGACAGGAAGAACTAGATGAGAACAACAACAAGACTTTAGTCTAACTCACACAGACCTATATTGATCTACATATTGGATCTGCTTAAATGGGAGGGGAGGGGCTTAGACATAGTGGCATCATGCTAGGTCATTTGAGTCTAACTGGAATTGAGAGAGAGAGAGAGAGAGAGAGAGAGAGAGAGAGAGAGAGAGAGAGAGAGAGAAGAGAGAGGAGAGAGAGGGAGAGAGAGAGAGAGAGAGAGAGAGAGAGAGAGAGAGAGAGAGGGAGGGAGAGGGAGAGAGAGAGAGACAGAGAGAGAGAGAGAGATAGAAAGAGAGGAGAGAGAAAAGAGAGAGAGAGAGAGAGAGAGAGAGAGAGAGAGAGAGGTGTGTGTATGTAGGAGTGCATACCTTAAAGCAGAATCATCACGCTCTGCTATTTTAA
>OOFB01013132.1:0-10311 GCA_900323305.1 Trachyrincus murrayi | reverse complement strand
GCCATCGCTGCACACACACACACACACACACACACACACACACTCTTTCACTCTCACACACACACTCACTCTCTCTCACACACACACACACTCTCTCTCACACACACACACACACACTCTCTCTCTCACACACACACACACTCTCTCTCTCTCTCACACACACACACTATCTCTCTCTCACACACACACACTATCTCTCTCACACACACACTATCTCTCTCTCTCACACACACACTATCTCTCTCTCTCACACACACACACTATCTCTCTCTCACACACACACACACGCTTGGGGGCAAACTAAATGGAATCTGAGTAAGAGTCACAGGGGAGCAGAAGAACAGTAATTAGCATTAGTATGTAAATGACTCCACTTTAAGACAATTGCCTAATGAGAAGCTAATAATATTAAACACATTACAGCATCAATTAAAAAAGGTTACACCCTTGTCCATATTGAGGCATGTACAGACATGTACATGTACAGACAGACCTATATCCTTTGGATAAAGGTCTCAAAGGTCTGTGCTACTTTGTTTTTATTTGCCCATGCAAGTGTGCATAATTGTGCTTTTAATCTTTCAATGCACATTGTAATTAATAAAATGTGCCACTGGTCGCCAGTTGTACATTTCACAATCAATATCTCGATTTAAGGCGAAAGTCTCCTTAAAGCCATCAGTGCCACTAAACAGGAATTTGACCTGGGAAAGATCAATAGTGGAGCCGAACACCTCATGATAACTTGGTCCCCGGGTGGCTGGCATTGTCCACGCTCCACTGGGACTTGACCTCATTAGGTTTGGAAAAATAACCTGGATCCATAGACACGCAGTATCCCAGAGGAACGTACACAGCCCATAGCCCAGGTCTTTGTCTTATTACAATCGTGCCACTGCTGCACCCTGGAAGCTTACAATATATACACGTGTTTAAATAATATTGTGTCAGCTCTATGAACACATTTCTACAATTGAAGTGTTGGAAGTATTTTCCAGAAATGTCTACATGGGGTAAATATACAGTACCTTCTTGTCTTTCAAGGTCCCGTCAGCATTAAGGCGGAAGCTGCCAACGTTGATCATCTTCTTGGGGTCCACCTGGCTGACGGAGTAGCTGAGCTCATCTGCGATAGCTCTGCATGCTGTAAAAGCAATGACACAGGCTGAAGCAAAAACATTTTTTTTCAATTCACCCACAGACAAGCTAGAAACAGCTAACTTGAGCTATGTGCCGTAAAACGCAAAAGGTATATATAGCCAACATCTGGTTGCCTTATACAAAACAGCATAGCACAGCACAGTAACACAGCATTCCCTAACACAGGAATGTTCTAAATTCAACCATTTCTAAAGCTATTCTAAAATGTAAAACCAAGGTAAACAGCAAAGTCAGGTGGTAGTCTACATGTCAAATCTACATGTTCAAAAAAACCAAAGGCCCATTTGTTCTAAATATTACATAAAGGTAGGAAGGCAAAATCCCATCTGGAATGGAATGGTGCTCATGAGATTCAAGTTCTTCTTCCCTCCATATGGCATTGTGGGCCCATCAGGAACAGAAGAGTGTTTGGATCCTTGCATGGTTTTCCTCTAGGAACTGTGGGATTGGTTCCAGATGAGTCGCAGTTTCTCTAATGAAACCTTTAGTGACCATTTCATCTAACTTGAATCAAACCAGCACATTGCACAGCAAACACAGATTTAGACCGTTAATATAGGCTGAAGCCAAAAAAGGCACCCATCCAGTTATGAATCCATGTATTTACCATTAAACAAAAAAAACACATCAAGTCTGGGTCACACTTACCTGAACAATAAAGCACTGAGTCTTTTTTCTGATGGCTACGGCTGATTAAGAGCGATAGCATGACTGCAGCAATCTGAATAATCCATGAGGCCATGTTGGTGAACTAAAAGGGGTAAGAAAAAAAAAAAAAGAGTATATAAAGTGTAAATAACCATAAAACAATAAAACACAATACATTACGCAATTGCTAATTATTAATGACACACACACACACACATACAGTATAATATAATATATATTATAATATACAATATATACATTTTTTCATGACCTTTAACGAAAAGTTTGTGTAGTGAAGTGAAAAACACACCCAAAAATGTTTGAATCTCCTTCACAGAAGGTTTAATAATGGACATCTTCCCATGAATATAATATATTTAATAATTCACTATAGTGGTGGTCATATAGCAGATGATCACTGTGGTTGTACTGAATTACTAACCATATTTAAACAACAGTTTGTTTGTCTTCATTAAAACAACATTTAATAATACATATACATGTACAGAATACAATAAAATACAATCAACAAACCTACATTCCAGAAACACGAGGCTATATATTAAACCTAAATCCAAAAATTACTTAAAATTCCTAAAATATACAAAAATTTGGTGACAGTTGCTCCTTCTATATAAGTTTTGTGTGTATTTAAAATAGTTTTTTTTGTAATATACTCAAAACATAAAGCATAGTTAGCAGTCGGTTACACTTTACATTAGTGCCCTGTTACATTGTAATTACACAAGTAAGTCCTGTGTAATTATACTGTAACAAGGACACTCATGTAAAGTATTAGCCAGTAGTCTTTGCTGCTCGTTGTGCCAACAACACGTCTGTTTCACCTGCTGAAATCTACCATTTAAAAATGTTGGTTTCGGCTTGGCCTGCATGTTATATAATGTATTGAGTATAATTCAAAGAAACTATATCCTCAACAAAGGACCATCCCAATGTATTATGACAGTGGTTGGTATAAGTGTTATATGGATAGCTGAGAATAATTCTTACATGTCTGAAATAAACACAAATCTTTATTTTCATCACTCAATGTTTAATTCCAGTATTTAAAACATGTAATTGTTCATTCAATTAACGTATTAGCCCAGAGTAAACTTCAACATTGAAAAACAGGTATACTCATTCTCAGTGTTTCATCGGATACATATATTTCACCCGATTGCTTTTTGGCTGGTGAACCCTTTCTCTTTCACTATAATGATCTGGACTCACAAACTCCCTGCTCCTAGACAGACTCCCTGCTCCCAAACAGACTCCCTGCTCCCAGACAGACTCCCTGCTCCCAAACAGACTCCCTCCTCCTAGACAGACTCCCTGCTCCCAGACAGACTCCCTACTCCCAGACAGACTCCTCCTCCTAGACAGACTCCCTGCTCCTAGACAGACTCCCTGCTACCAGACATCTACATTTAAAAAATGATTGTGGATTTTAAAAATGTTTATTACTCACTGGTGTAAAAGCAAAAAAAAACTTTTTGGTCCGAGTTTGTGTGTGTGAAAGTGTGTTGGTTTGTTTGTAGTGTGCAGTGTGTGTGCCTGCATGCAGTTGTGTGAAATGTATGTCTGTGTGCGTGCGTGCGTGTGTGCCTGAATGTAGTTGCGTCAATGTATGTTTGTGTGTATGGTTTTGAGTACATTTAAACCAGTGCATGTGTGTTTAATACATTGTTTTCCTTTTGGCAGTGTCCTTCTTCATGGGACCCCTTTGAGCTTAGCCCTGGGGTGAGCTGCCTTGTTTCTGCTTGATGAATATGGAAGGACAATATCCCATTTCATTGATGCTGAAGACAGTTCCATTAAAATATATTTAACGTGATGGACAAAACTTAAAATAACCGTAACATATAACAGAGGGATGTATCCACCACACACCTACCGAATACGATAGTCAGGAAAATGTCAAAAAGTATATAAATATACATCTCAAAGTCAGCTAATATATTCAAGACTGAGTTTATTAGCAGAGGGGTTTGGTCTGAATCACCCCCTCCTCACTGTTTTGTTGTACTTCCTCAAAGTCCGAAACGCCGTTAATTGGCATCGTCGCCGTTAATAGGCATCATCAGTTGCATTACCTCATTATTCAGGTAAAACAGGCAAAAATTGGCACATGTTTAGAGTGTTCCCACATTTTTACATTTTGATTTTCTGTGGCTGTACTAATCATATTTCTATTTCTGTACATCCGTAACAAGGAGTAGCAAAGTACATTCATTACATATTTAAAAGAGAGTTACTCACTTTTTATGAAGAGATTTGATATAAAAAACTGCAATCAGTTGCACACACACACACACGTTGAGATAATGTTGTTTTAATGATAGTTAGACTAGCTTGCTTGCTCGCGAGTACCGATGCTAGTAATGACGAAATTACAGCGTGAAGGTGGCAAGTCTTACTAACCTACTTTATAGTTTTTAACAGATATATAACATAAAAAGTAAGTGTTTAATCGTGGTTTCATAATAAAAACAGTGCCTACCTGAGTGATATCATTCACCGTAACCGAACTGGGGCTGGGGATGCGGTGCCTTCACGACAAGTTGTATTCGGAATGTCGGAAGATGCTACATTTATTGATTGATTGAGACAAAACCATTTGGAAAGGGGAGGGGGGGCCTTTTTAAAATTTAAATTATTTTTTTCATGGATACTACTATACATTTCCATCTTTATATTTGATATAATTTAAATAACAAATCAAATACAATTAACACCAGCCAAAAAAAGGGCACTTTTTGACTCTGAGGGCAAAAGGGCAGGGGCTCAAGCCACCCTTGGGCCCTATCTGTGTACGTGCCTGTTCGATTCCACCTGCGGTCCTGTACTACATGTCATTCCTTCTCTCTTTCAACCCACTTTCCTGTCTCTCTCCACTCTCCTGTCAATAAAGGCAAAACAAAGCCCAGAAATATAAGTATAGAAAACAAGGCAAACTAGACAATTTCCCTACTCCCAGATACCACATTATTGTCACATAATAATGTGGCATAAATACACAAACCTGGACCCTGTTTCGTCTAGCGTTACTCCCTGATTCCACGTAGGCATATAAGTGCAAATCTCGTGTCAACTTTAACAACTTCAAAATCTCCAGATAGCGGCATCAGCCAAAATCGAACTGGCAATATAGTTTTCAACTTTTTTCAAAGTACGGGAAACAAGTTTAGGAAGGCCTAGTCATCGTCATCGTGAGCTACCCCTGCAGCCAGGCCAGTTGGTCGCGGTCCCAGACAACCGGAAGCCCAAGTAACTTGGCTAGGGTTTGCCCAAGACACGCAACTGAGCACCAAAGAACCAATAAATTGCCACATATCTTAAAGATATGTCTGATGTCTGTGATTTGTGGGGTGTTGTGTTAGGAGGACATCTTCTGATTAACTAATTAAATGTCAAACGTAGGCTATAATTTAGATTTCACATACACGTAATAATATATTACCTACGTTTTTCTGGCCTCTCATTGCGGAGTTTTTTCCTCTTTTATCAACACATGGTGCCACCATAAACGTTTTATTCAACGCTAACATAATCAGTGGCTACTAAGTGAACTTTGAACTCCATTTGAGTTTGCTTACTGCAGCAACGTTACGATCACAACCGCGCAGTGCCTGTACATCATCTAGTAGGTTATGTGTTAAAAGTAGTCACCCGATCAATGAGATAGATAGAGCTAAACTACAAAGTTCGGTGAGCGAGGGAATCCACCTTACCTGAAGAGGGTATCAAGCCAAATTTAGCAAGACGCCAATGACAATGGGTTCGAGATTAAATGGCACGGATATATAAACGACTACACTTCTATAGGCAGTATATTATATATTATATTATATTATATTATATATATATACTCACTCAAGTGGTGTGGTTTACTTATACATGCTAGTCTATGGCGCCGCCACGTCCAGACAAGCAGCAACCTATGGTAGTGACCCACGAACAGCCACCAGCCAATCGGGTTCTTTGTTTAAGAAACGAGAAACCAATCCAAAGGCTGCACTCTAGTTCACAGGGTTTCCGACTACAACTTAAAATAGGCTACGCGAAACGTGTTGTGAAATAATTGTTGTGTTGGTGAAAGTAAACTATAGATAAAGGGTATGCCTCATTAGTGTGTCTTATTATTATTATTTGTAGGGGTCCTACGAAATCCTTGGGAACCCTATTGTATTCGTTAGTATTTATAAATGTATGTTCCTGACAGATCTCGGAAACTACATGGTCAAAAGTTGTATACATTTGCATGCTTGTAGAACTTGTAAAACAAGCCATTTCCACTAGGAAAGTGCAATATGCATGAAACTTCCTCATGATGAACAACGTTCACACTTCAACCCATGGGGTCAGACCATTTGGATTTATAGCAATGACCACCACTTGACCAAACGCCCTTCTGGGTCCTTCTGAGCCCTTGGTATCATAGCCTCAAACTTGGCATTCATGTGCCAGGTGACTGTATGACTATATGGTCATATAATCTAAGAAATCAGATTAAAGACGGTGGAGATGTACCATTTTATGTAAAATATATGCATATTCGCGACGTTTAAAGAACTATAGCTTTGCGTCACAATGACGTAGGCTCAGCCGTCTAAGATGGCTAAAAAGAGGAGATTCCATAGTATAGTATTTCAGGTCTATAGCTCAAGAAAACAAAGTCGATGCATTCATTTGAAGTTCGCCTATCTTAACCGTGGCATCTCGCCAATGCTGGCTGGGCCTTAAAGGGGTACACACGTCATTTTTCAAAAGTCCGTTTTGACAGTGGATTTTGCCACTGTTTACTTTAGAAAGATGGTTGATGATGATTTTGATATGTTTACTTCCGGTAAACCTGTTTTTATTGCATACCAATGGCATTTTACCATCCAACTGGTAGTCTCGCTAAAACAGAAATTACTTTAATTTAATTACTTTTTCTAAAACATTTTCAATGCAGAGATAGCTTATTATTTACCGACGACGCAGGTATATTGCTCAAATCGTGCGAAAATGGAACATTGTATATTTATCATGTTTATTTTTTGCTGTGCCAGAATTAAAAACAACGGCAAATTTAATAAATGCGAGCCGTTCTTTTCCTCAATGAGTGCGACAAAGACGCACGAGAGGGATCGACTGACGCTATACAACCTGGAGAACTGCCTGCGGATTAAAGTGACGTCCATATCACGTAGGGCACCGTTGCGGACCGGCCGACGAGGGTGGCCTATATGTGGGACTGTTGGTCTGATATTGTGTAAAGGAAAAAAAAAAAAAATAATATATTGCTGGCGGGCCAATTTTGGCCCGCGGGCCGCCTATTGCCGACCACTGGTGTAGACTAATACATCCATTAATTTAGAACACTGATATTTTAATTATATTTAAGGAAATACTTGTTTGGATGATCTGGCTGGATTATTATTTGTTTAAGTAGTAATTTGTTGCAGGCAGAGAGAGAGAGATTGACTGCTGGGTGAGCTGGATTTACTTAACAAGAGAGAGAGAGAGAGAGAGCGGCACACTGCGCTGTCATTCATAAGCTTGTCTCAACAGAAACGGTCTATGCTTTCAAGACGGTTGAGGCATCCACCTTCCGATGGATAGCGACAATCAAGTCAGGCAGGAATCCTTCAACCTGTCAGTGCAGTGCGCTTGTATTTTTATAGTGAAAATATTCTATACTTTTTTATTATACGTTTTTGGAATTTTATGATCTATTATTGAAAGTGAATTGCGCAAAAACGTAAAAATCAACCACTCCATATGGAAACCGGAAGTAAACACTTTGAACACAGGGGGCGCTATAATTCGCGGTCACACCTAAATGGCCATGCCCCCTGCCCCCTTTACTGAACATTTCTGAAACTTGGTATATGGCCCTTATTTGACATGCTGAACATTTTTCCTCCAGGACCCATACGGTCCGTCTGGATAGATTTTTCTGTAGGCCTAACTTGAAAGTTTTGGAAAACATTGAAAAATACATGAAAAATGAACCATACATCCCAATGACATCAGAAGCATGTGTATAAAATTTGGTACACATGCTCCTGATCAAAAGGTACATTTCATTTTTTTCGATTCAGTTAAAGTTAAGTTAAATATGGCCGAGTTATGCGCAAATAAGATTATTAGGGAGCGCTATAACTCGCAGTCAAAGTTAAACAATCAGCCCCCCGCCCTGTTTGACCAAAAAAATCAGAAACATGGTATATGTATATATTTTTGCCTCAAGTATATCCATAAGGTCCGTCTGGATCAATTTTTCTGTAAGTTTTGGAAAACCTTGATTTTATTTTCTCATGAACCATGAACCCAAATGACATGATGATGAAATGATGAAACATTTGGTACATATGCTGCATAGATGTGCCAACCATTAGTTATGTTTAATTTTTTTATTGAGTTAAAAAAGGGCTGAGTTATGCGCAAAATAAATATATGCAAATGCGCCAACATAATTCAATCAATCACAAGTCCGCATCTAAGTGGCCCAGGGACTTGAAACTTAGCGCGTATATTAGCCTTGCTAGCATTAGCATGTTAGCATGCACACAGAAAATTGTGCATACAAGTTGGCACGAGTTGGCTCATGCAACCACACATATTTTCTTCACAAAATGCACATTTCGACATGTCTAGTTTTAGTTTCCAATTCCAAATGAAGGTAATACAGAAATAAATAAATAAATATAATCTATCAGCCATTAGCAGCAGAGATTTATTGAAGCTTGCAGTCATAACAGTATCATATCAACATTATCCATTTTTATAGAACTTTTATAGATATTTTATCTTTTCATGAATGTATCAACAACTTCTTCAAATGTATATAATCATTATATCAATGTATATAATCATACAATAATTTATATAATCTATAGACATACAGGCTTTATGTTTGATTGGAATTTTGTACTTATTAAGAATTGTATAGTATCTATTTATATCTATGCATCTATTCCTGATGGTATGACCAAATATATTGTCAAATAAATGATGGGCAGAGAATGGCACTAGTTCACTACATGGTTGAGAACAAATTACACAACAATTTGCTAACCAATGGCAATAGGGACTACATCACTATAAGCGAGTTCTGTCAAACAGATTCAGTTTTGTCCTCAAAAATCAGTCCAAGTCTAACTAAAAGACACAAAATAAAAGTCACTAAAAGTTAAATGCTATCCACCCATCTAATGATGGGAATGCAGATTGACTGATAAATTGTTGTTTTGAGTTTCTCACTCAGCTCCCATTTCCACACCATCTGATACAACAACACATTACTGCAGATATTGTACCCAACCCAACAACTGTCATTCTTATGATCCAGTTTACCCTAAACCAGTTTACACTAAACTTCAACAGTGTTGTTGAACTATGTCCAACAACACTGACTCAGTGCTAAGTATGCTAACACAGCTCTCGTCATGACTGAATGGCTCGCAACAGCGCCCCCAGTCCCAGATACACTAATGTGGAACACAATCAAAGTCAAAGTCAGTGTTTTATTGATCACTTGCACACTACAACACAGGGTCATTTCTAGGCAGTGAAATTCTTGTGACATGGCAAGCTCACAATACGTAGAACATCATAGAATAAGGGCAAAAAAAAAAAAATATATATATATATATATAAAAGTTATTATATTTTAAAAAGTTAAGAAAAATATACATAATAAAAAATATACATAATAAGATAAATAAACACTAGTGACCAGGGCATAATTTACCAGTGATCAATATGATATAGGTAGTGTTACTGGTTGAGAAGCCTGATGGCTTGTGGGAAAAAACTGTTTGTGAGTCTGGTAGTCTGTGCCCGAATGCTCCGGAAACGTCTACCAGACGGCAGCAATGTGAATAGTCCAAAGCTAGGGTTCAAGTTCAAGTTCAAGTAGTTTAATGTCACTTCACAGTTTTACACGAATATAAAGCAGTGAGTGAAAATCTTACATCCAAGCTCCTGACAGCAGACAGCAGTTATAAGGGAATAAACAATAAAAATAGAAATATTAAGAAATAAAGAGCAATATATATATAAATCAATGTAATAAAATATACATTGTTATATACTATGCAAAACTATTAAAATGAGCAGTATATATATATAAATTGATGTACTAAAATATACAACGTCATAAGATATACGGTGCACCAAAACACAAAATCTTAAAAAAAAGCAGTATATATATAAATCGATGTACTAAAATATACAACGTTATAAGATATACGGTGCACCCAAAAACACAAAAAAATGTTACAAAACAGTATATATATAAATCAATGTACTAAAATATACAACGTTATAGAATATACGGTACGCAAAAAGTGTTTAGGAAGGAAAGCAGTATATGTCGTAAAATGAGCAGTATATATATAAATCGATGTAATAAAATATACAACGTTATGACATATACGGTACAGTACAGTATGGTTCAGCGCTTGTTCAGCAGCCTGATGGCCTGGCTGTGGAAGCTGTCCCTGAGTC
>OOFB01013126.1:0-10096 GCA_900323305.1 Trachyrincus murrayi | reverse complement strand
GTGTGAAGAGTGAAGATGAAGCAAGACGGATGAGGGCGAAAAAAGAACGACCGAAAAACAATAACAAGCCTGGAAGTGGTACAAACTGAAGAGCCGGCCTGGGGAAAAAAACGACATCATAAGAAGAAGGAGGAACAAGCCAGAAGTAGCAGAGAGCCTTCCTGCCCTGCGAGACGCTGTCGGTTGGCCCTAGCCGCGGCTGAGACGCCAGTTAGGTGGAGGTCGCTGCCGTGTGCGTAAGCTCGAGTTAGTTAAGCAAGGTGGAATAAAAGCCTCTCCTGAGGGACGCCCGAAGACACAAAGTCACTTTCCATGAAGCCGTTTGTAGCTAACGTGATATATACGTATATCTGTGTGTGTGTGTGTGTGTGTGTGTGTGTGTGTGTGTGTGTGTGTGTGTGTATATGTGTGTGTGTGTGTGTGTGTGTGTGTGTGTGTGTATGTGTGTGTGTGTCTCTGTGTGTGTGTGTGTGTGTGTGTGTGTGTGTGTGTGTGTGTCTGTGTGTGTATTTATTGAATATGTCTGTATGGCTTATCTTAATCTAAATAGCCATAAGCCGGTGTACCAGCGCATGATGTGCACTCAACCGGCGAACTGAAACTTCCAACTCAATTTAGCCGCAATGCAAACAATATACAATTAAAATGTTGAACATCTCTACTTCTTTTTTTCTCATCCGTATTCACATAAAGTTTCAATTGATTTCCGCTGCCAATGTTTTAGATCACTGGGTCTATGTCCTGAGGTCCTTGACACTGGGAAAACACAGACTACACACACACATCCACATACCACACACACACACACACACACACACACACACACTCACACACACACATACATGCACACATACACCCACACACACGCACACACACACACACACACAGACAGACACATGCACATACACACACACACACACACACACACACACATCCACACACATGACACACATCTGTCTAATGGAGGTGTCCCAGATGCACTGCAGTGTGTGGGAACACGTAAGGCCGCCCACCACAGGGACGTGTACTTTGTGGACTTCAGAGGACACGTGATGAATGGCTGTCCACAGAGACCTTTCGTGACATGTTCTGAGGGAAATGTCGATATATACATGGTTATTTTTTATAGTTGTAGAAGTACAAAAAACAACTGCCCTTGAAAATGCACTTGCCGAATGACGACACTGGGCCGGATTACAGTAATGGTTGGTTGGGTTTAGGGATAGAATTTGGACGTGATTGGCTGATGGACACGTTGGTATTGAATAGATTCCATGTTTTAGGATAGGGCAGAATAGTGTGTAGCAACTAGGTTGTGACTAGGACTCCCAGGCGAAGGGTTGAATCCCTCGTAGTCGGCTACCTGTAGGGTTACCTCTACCTGTACCTTTGAGCAAGATGCCCAACTCGGAAATGAACATGTCACCTCCTCTTCGGTTGCATTTAGATAAGCGTTTAGTGTGAACGCTGTTAACCAAACCCAACGTATCATATTACACTGAGATCTCCTACACTCTGCTACAGTCCACGTCAGGAGATCAAACCCAGTCGCTTTCTCATCTTTCAATTGATTGGTGATTACAAT
Source organism: Trachyrincus murrayi (assembly GCA_900323305.1). NCBI lineage: Eukaryota > Metazoa > Chordata > Actinopteri > Gadiformes > Macrouridae > Trachyrincus > Trachyrincus murrayi. The sequence goes on along the minus strand of OOFB01013126.1, from coordinate 8,511 downwards.
AATCAATAGATTATTGATTACAATTCTGAATACATTATTTTTATCCAGTGTTTTATTCTGAGATATATTGATAGATGGGTGGGTGGATGCATGGAAGGATAGATAGATAGATAAGATAGATAGATAGATAGATAGATAGATAGATAGATAGATAGAGATGTGTGTGCGTGCGTGTGTGCGTGCGTGTGCGTTTGTAAAATAACTGCAAACTGAAATAATTAATTTAAATTTAGTCACTAAACATAACTGTATACAATGACATACAACTACACACGGAAACATTTCAACCTGGCCTGAAACATACCGTGACATTCACAGCATTTCCCCCCACATTCCAATGATGCCCACGTGAACCACCATCACCACCAGAAACCCGCCTCTCTTCAGCCCGGTCCGGCCCTCCCTCCAGCCCGGTCCGGCCCTCCCTCCAGCCCCGTCCGGCCCTCCCTCCAGAGGAGCCTCGCCCTCCGATCCGTCGGATGGAGCAGGCGGTAAACACTAACAAGTTCCCTGGAGATCAGCCACCCAGCACCACAGAACCACACGGATGCTTCCAGCGGGCCTGCGCTGCTGAGGCTTCCTGTTTCCCTGGCACAGATCTAGCATAAGTAATAAGTGATGGATCGCGATGAGTCTTCAATGTGATAGACAGAGGATGGAGACCAAATCCTTGCGTCTGTCCCCATCTGGTGGGGCTTGTCTGTGGCGGCCTGTCTGTGGCGGCCTGTTTTGCGCTTGCTTTATGCATTTAGGGAAAATGTTAATTAGTTGTGTTTTTTGTTGCCTTTTTATTGCTTTATTTTGAGGATACATGGAGCTGTATATAATCCATGTTGCTGAGATGTCCATTACAACGGATTCTTCCATTCATTCATTAAAATTTTTTTTTGACATTTGTTACATTTTGCATTCATTCAGTGACTGAATCTATACATCTTAGTTAGATGTATAGGTCCACTCCTTGGTCTTGTCCATTGCTCTTAACCTTCTACATGGTGCCATTTGGAGATATCAGCTGAACTTTTTGGAATTAATCTTCTCCATTATGCTGATGGCACCCAATTGTACATACTGTGTACATCACAGCAATACAAGCTTTCACAAATCCGGTGCATTGACTCAAGCTTGTCTGCTGCAAGTCATGCTGTTGCTTAACTACTTACAGATGGAAAATACGGAGTTCCTAATGATCAGCCCAAAGGAACAGAGCCCTGTTATAAGACATTGAATTAAGTGTTTATGAGGCCTCTACTATCCAGCGCCTCTGTTACAAATCTTAGTGCGATTTTCTACCCTATAGGCTCACTTTCAGCATATTAAAAGCTATCCCCAAAGTGGCCCTTTCTCATCGTAGACATTGCCAAAATCCATGTGTTTATTCCAGCTAGACTTAGATTATTAAAATTCTCTATTTGTTGTTCTTGTTAGAGACCTAACAAGAACTAAAGCATTTTAGACTCTACATGTCAAGCACTAATATCCATCCTAACATCAATGAGACACATGCAAATGTCAGAAGGTATCAGTTGAATCAGTTAAATAATAACAGGACCGTGTATTGCTCAAGGTTAGAGTGTCCTCGTGTGACGTGTGTCTGTGCAGGCGTTGCTCTGGGATTCAGAGGCAAGACCAGGGTTTGTTTTGATGTCCTTCAGGGGCTGTTAGTGGAGCTCTCTGCATGGTTGATAATGTGATGGAGACAGGGCGTGGGCCCGTGAGCTCATGAATGATAATCAGCAGAGATGGCTCCACGTGGCTTAAAGCTCTCAAACTCGTGGGCCATGCAAGTCCGACAGATTTAATATCTTCCAATCATTAACTCTTTTTCAATGAGGCGATGTGTACAGGCAATACGGCACAATGAAAACACAGAGAGATACGTAGACCTACAGATAGTGAGTAAAAATTAATAAATACAGCAGCACAATGTTTATTTTCTAATGTTAGAGTTGTTAGGCCTATCTGTGTCATATGTTGAGATGAGACTTTTTTTTATTTTTATATTGTAATTATCTGGCAGAAGTATGTGTTTTTAGGACTTTGGAGTATACCTATTTAATGTGATTGTAAAAGCATTGTAAAAATTTAAAAAAAAAAGACAATTACACAATCTCATGTGCCTGGTCAGAATAGGACAAACGTATAGTAAAACAGCATGTAGTGTCTATAGTGAACTGCAGGCGGCAGCAACACGTTACCAAGTGATATTTTTCCGTGGAATAAGAACGGGACACAGAACTAGCGTAGATAGAAAAGACTCTCTACGGGCAAACGATTTAACAACGAGTAACGACTTCACCCACGGCTTTACCAAATGTTTACACCGCAGACACAACTCACCGAATCATTTGACGATACCGTCTTCAAAAACACTTCAATATAACATAAATATAAATATAAATACAACCCAGAACAGCAGCATGACTCTTCTATCGGGTCCGAGTCTACGGGAGCGGTCTCGTTGTTTTGATAGAACATCCTCCTGAAGTTCGCCTTGTCACACATCGGCTCTTAAAAGGTTCGTAGTTGTCGTGTATCGATAGTATTTAGTATCGATAGTATTGAACCTGAACGTGAGTGTGTGATAATGTTGTGTTTTGTCTCCATTCACCGACACCACACAACGTGTAAGAGATGTAGAATAAGAGCACTGACACTTGGTGTGAGCTAACAAGCTAACCAGCCTTAGCCGTCGTGTTTAGTCCTGACTCTTTACCGACCGATGGTTGTTATAATGTCTTTTATTTATTATAAATGTTAATATGTTATTGATATATCAGATATAAAGGTAGTCTTTAGTCAGATCTAAAGTCACATCTGACAGCAGCTAACCGACTAGCTAGTCTATCACATCAACCAGCTCATATGAGCCCAGTCGTGTGACACCTGGGTCATAAAACATCATAAAGAGATCATAAAGAGGGATAATTACGTTTATTTGAGACTTTGTTAAACGACTAAACTGTCTCGTCTGGTAACACGTGTGTAAAACCAGCCCCTGGTTAAATCTGATGTATGTTGTGTTGTCACTTGAACCAGCTGCTGGGTTGCTTACTTCAGTTAAATATCCTGAATATGAGGTTACATAATAATTATCATCATTATCATCATTATCATTTAGTGTGACGACAAAGTTGACTTGAATTGGGAGGGTTTCATAGATGTACACATCGAGTTCCCATTCAGCCTAATCTAATTACCAAGCAAACGTTGCCAACACATTTTCCCATAATATGTCGTGTGTTGTTATCAATAGTAGATCAATCAACCTGATTTTTAAGAATATGAACTGATATATATTGCCAGGACGAGAATATCTATTGCCAATATTACCCAATCATTTGATAAATCTAGGTGGGTGTAAAACAGGCTTTTAACCACCGGGGGGCACTGCAACACAACAAGGCGATGCAGTGCTTTAATATTCTGAAAGTGTTACACAACTGGTGTGTGTTTTTCTGCCTTTCACAAGGTTTTAATAGCTGTATAGAGAGATTAATGCCACAGGCTTGTTTGGCCACATCCAGGATATGACAGCCAGCTCCCTATGTATTTGGAAGAGGTCAGAGGTTAAACCGCAATGATATTGTTCCAATATCATGTCCATAACCGTGATGGCTATGCCTCTACTAGACTTGTGCATGGCCATATGTTTCTCTGTGCAATTATGTCTTGTCCCCCAACCCCAATGTTATCAAATTGAAAAGCAAAACGTTCAGTAACTAATGGTGAGTTATTGGCATTGAAGTGTTTTGTTCTGTGGATATGCCACATATTTAGCTTTTGAAAGCTTGGTATTAACGCTAACCCTAACTCCTATTATTAGTCTATACATATTGAACATCACAACACATTCCTATCAGAGAAAGCATTGACTTGACCAGATACAGCTTGGTTGGATGAGAGTGCAAGGGTCAAGGCATTCTGAATACAGTCATTCTGCTCTGTATTCTCCTGATCTGAGCAGCATCCCTGCCCTGTGGGTCGCTGTTCTCCCCACTCTTCAACATGCTCTCTCTCGCTCTCACACCCGACCCACTGTCAGTCCACGTTGGCCACACTTTGCCATGTAGTCCCAGCAGTATATGCTGAGGGCATATATTTCCTATGCTAACTGTGATATATTTTGTTTATATTTGTATATAGGCCCGCCTTGTTGGCCAAGGAGTCATGGACGACCAGACGGCCTCGCCGGGAGCCACCACAGACAACAGCACCCAGAGAAATGGAGAAGAGGTGAGAGACAGACACACAGGATGCCAGCCGGTCGTTAAAGAACAACCGTGGGCTAGAACACTGGGCCGGTAGCCTCGAAGTGTTTGTATTGTCAGTGGCACAAACTCAGTATGTTTACATGCTTACTCATCAGTCAACAGATCAGATTCTTAATCATCTATTTTCAACCGGCTTTGTATCATTACAATGTGGGTAGCAGGGGTGGGCGATATGACATCGTATGGCATGATATCGATATCAACGTGCCCACGAAACGTCACCTTGCATAATCGAGTATGAATTTGAATATGAATCGAACCAAGGTGTGTGTATATAAACATAATCTCATGAATCAAACCACAGTGTGTGTATATAAACATAATCTCATGAATCAAACCAAGGTGTGTGTTTCTAAACATAATGTCATGAATCGAACCACGGTGTGTGTGTACATCAACATAATCTCATGAATCGAACCACGGTGTGTGTATATCAGCGTACTGTAGGGCTCTGTTGCCTAGCTGCCTTTCAAACGTCCCCCTCCTCTCTGCTACAGAAGCCCCGGCGCGGCAGCTGGACCAAAGGCAAGCGGAAGAAGCCGCTGAAGGACAGCAACGCGCCCAAGGTGCCGCTAACGGGCTACGTGCGCTTCATGAACGACCGGCGGGAGCAGCTCCGTGCCGATCGGCCCGACGTGCCCTTCCCAGAGATCACCCGCATGCTGGGGAACGAGTGGACCAAGCTGCCCCCGGAGGACAAGCAGGTCAGGGGGGGGGAAGCCGTGGAGGACGGGGGCCGTTTGGATGTTTTCTTTGTTTTTAATCTTTTGCTGCTTGCTTTTTTTGTTGTTGTTGTTGTTGTTGTTGTTGTTGTTGTTGTTGTTGTTGTATCGTCGACCATGTGGGAATCGGATTTGGCAGAGTTGTGTTCAGTGAGTCGGCAAATATTTGGGTAATTTTCACGCAGGAGGACAGATTGTCGTTCTCACAACAACAATCTGTGTTGCTTACATTTCGCCGGCCAAATGTTTTGGTTTTAATTGTCTCTCGTTTGGTTTGTTTGGCCTCTGGTGTTTTGGCGTATTTCTGGTTGACTTATAGGTGCTTTTTGAATAGTCCACCCAACAGTAATTATGCTATTTGTTTAGTTAATGTTTACATGACACGGTTGCATTTTTATTCGAGCATTTTTAGTATTTTATTTACATTAGATAAAAAAACAGTATTATAGCAGAGGTACAATTCTTCTTCTTCTTTTATCTTGGATGTAATGAGAAGTCTAAACCATATTCATCATGCAACACACAAACAACCTTCATACAGAGCCCTCTGATCGAGACTCATACCTGGCTACATAGGGATGCAAACAATGACTTTTATGCAAATCCTTTATAATAACATCCTATTCACACATTATTATTATTATATTGTAATCACTTTTACTGACGCACAGGATATGATGTGGAGAACATAATCTATATGTAAATGTTTCTTGATTAATTGACAACCATACCCTTTTCTGGAACGGACAGCTTTTAAAATGCAGTCCAAATACTCCAGGATTTCCTCCTTTTCATCATCAAGTTGTATTTAAAGTGTAATACTGAGTGTCACATTGTCTTACCTGTATAATTGCATTGCAGACATTTACGATAGCAGCCTTCTACGTGTAATAGATTAGTTTAGTCAGGCGAGAAGGTGGTGGTATAATGAAGCACTGTTTCCCGGGTACGAGCACCTTCGCATAGTGATGGGATGGAGTCGGAGGGATTTTTCTTTTTTTGTCCCCGTTATATAATATATATAATTGGATAATAACTTTTCTCTTTCAAAGCTTTCAGTGAATGACTGCTGTAGCAAATTACTTTGATGAATGTTTTAGAAAACAAACCTCACTACTCCTGGGCAGAAATAATGACCTTCCCCCCTACTCACTCACTCACTCACCTCACACACACTCGCTCACTCACTCACACACACACACACTCACTCACTCACTCACTCACTCACCAGTCTGGACCCATCCTTCCCTCTAGAAATGTACAAATACTAGATTCTCTCCTCACGCTCTCCTCCTCCTCATACTCTCCTCCTCCTCTCCTCACGCTCTCCTCCTCCTCCTCTACAGAGCTACCTGGAGGAGGCGGAGCGGGACAAGGAGCGGTACATGCGGGAGCTGGAGAAGTACCAGAAGACGGAGGCCTACAAGCACTTCACCCGCAAGGTGCAGGAGAAGCAGAAGGGCAAGAGGCACCGGACAGGTGGGATATTTTATTATCTTCTCCTCTGTCTCAAGCTGAATTCACACTTCTGCGGACCCCACGTTTGCGAAGATCTGCGGCGGACCCAGAAACACGACGCGGATCTTTGCAGAGCTGCCTGCATTTACACTTCCACGTCACATCAACATGTACACCAGGGGGCAGTATAGCGCTCCCACCACAAATGAACTGACGCAAGGCAGAGTCTGCTCCATAAATATGTTGAAAAAGCAATATATCCATGTGATCGGTCTGTGTACGGTCTCTGAGTAGGGGTGTGTACGGTCTCTGAGTAGGGGCGTGTATTGTTGTACGGTCTCTGAGTAGGGTGTGTACGGTCTCTGAGTAGGGGCGTGTACGGTCTCTGAGTAGGGGCGTGTACGGTCTCTGAGTAGGGGCGTGTACGGTCTCTGAGTAGGGGCGTGTACGGTCTCTGAGTAGGGCCGTGTGTGGTCTCTGAGTAGGGCCGTGTGCGGTCTCTGAGTAGGGACACGGATCTTGCTCGGTTAGAAGTGTGATTTGGGCTTCAGGAGGACTTGGGATAAGATGAGACTTTATGAATCCCGGGAGGTAAATTCAGGCGTTACAGCAGCAATTTACAGAAATATAAACAGTGCAAGTCAAGGCAGAATAAACATAAATAAGATAACAAGATACCTCTGTGAGCAGAGGGTACGGCTGGCTATTGGGGTCCGGAGAGTAGTAGAATACAATGAAATGAAATAAACGATGCATTATTTATATATTTCTATGAATGGGCTATGGTTGCATTGAAAGTAGCTGCCTTCTGCCATCATATCCTGTCAGAATAATTGTATATGATCTCTGTATGATTACTGGCATCCCCCCCAGCCCAACATGTCAGAAAAGGTGTGTTGCACTGACCAAGAACTTGTCTTTCTCTTCCTCTCAGAGGGCGGACACCAGGTAACCAATGACAACCATCATGAGGTGAGTTAACTCCGCCCACTCCTAGAGTGACTTCATTCTTTCTTTAAGGCAGGAGTCCTTACAGTTTCATTGATTGTCACTAGCGTGCATCTATTTACTTCTATTGCGCTTCCCGGCTTGCTCTGTAAGGTTAAAATCCCAATGTGTTTCCACTCTTACAACAAACCCGAGAGATGTATTTATTTAACTACGATGGAAAACGGCATCTGTTTAATTGAATGCCTCCTTGTGAACCATCAGTGCGTTCTCTAAACTACCGGAACTTTGCATTTGTCTCACTCAACAAATGAAGCGCTCATTGTTTCAGCTCTGAAGTTGTAATTAAATGTTTTTGAAGGGTTTTAAACCGAGGGTACCAGCCAAGCCGTGGCTTGTGTTTAGTTCTATTCCTGTGGGATTATTGGCTCTGAAATGAGCCCACGTGGGAAGGAAAACACAGCCTTTCAAAAATGAATAGTTCGAGTGTTCTCTTGTGAAGAAGCAGCTATTTATTCAGTTTGAATGAAACCACTTTGTTTAAAAGCATCACCAGTATGATTATGACGCATTAGTGCCAGAGGGATCTGATTCAAAACGATAGTTAGCTTCAATCCCCTCCCCTCAACTGAAAACAGGCTTCTGGGAGTAGCGGTATCAGTGATTCCCGGTGTCGTCTCGGTCCACAATGCTTTGCTCAATGTCCTCTGCCCTCCCTCAAGCAAAACCAACCACACAACCACGTAGCCAGTTACATCTTCAGGTCGCATCCGCCAGATGAACGAGATGCATGTTCCACTGCCTTCTTTAAACCAGCCGTCCGTCTGTCTCTGCCACCAGAAGGACGCGGAGGGGAAGGAGAGGTCCGTGTTTGACATCCCCATCTTCACAGAAGAGTTTCTCAACCACAGCAAAGGTAATGGGAACTAGCTACCTTCCAGATGCTACGGTACATTATCTCTCTCTCTCTCTCTCTCTCTCTCTCTCTCTCTCTATTTCTAACTCATTCTCTAACTCTCTCTCTCTCTCTCTCTCTCTCTCTCTCTCTCTCTCTCTCACACACATGCACTACACACACACACACACACACACACACACTCACACTCCAT
>OOFB01013116.1:0-13903 GCA_900323305.1 Trachyrincus murrayi | reverse complement strand
CAGTATGTATCCATCATCGAGTGTGTGTGTGTGTGTGTGTGTGTGTGTGTGCGTGCGTGTGTCTACATGCGTGTCCCTGTGTGTGTGCTTATGTGTTGTGCCTGTGTAAATCTGTGTCTATGTACGTGTGTATGTGTGTGTGTGTGTGTGCGTGCCTTCATGGATCTCTGTCCAGCCAGCCAGTACCACAAGGGTCTCTTGAGACGGAGTACAGAGTATTGAACTGACCTCTTCCTCCCCTTCCTGGAGACCAAGACGCTCCACTCTCTCGTGTGGGTCGGCTCGCTTTCCACTAGCTGTTTCAAACTATACAGTATTTAATATTGTATGTATAAAGTGTATATATATATGTATATATATATATATATATATATATACTGTATATACATAGAAATGATTTACTCTTGTGTGCTCTGTCACTTTCGTTAATGTTTATTCGTGTTCATTTGATTTTAAAAGGTCATGTTTGTGTATGTGAGTACCAAGAGTATGCTCACCCCACCCCCGCTAGTTTTCAAAACAAAATGGCAGCCAACGAGATCAACACGACCTGGCGCCACAAGCCATTTTTTTAAGAGTGACAGTTTCATGTCTGCTCACATTTTCTCCCTTCCACTTTATCACTTTCACTCCCTCTGTAATCATCTCTCTCTCTATCTCTCCCCCTTTCTCTCTCTCTGTGTATCTCTCTCTCCCTCTCTCTCTATCTCCCTCTCTCCCTCTTTCTCTCCCTCTCTCTCTCTCTCACCCCCCCCTATCACTCTCTCTCTCTGTCTCTCTCTCTCTGTCTCTCTCTCTCTGTCTCTCGCCCTCTCCCTCTCTCTCTCTCTCTCTCTCTCTCTCTCTCTCTCTCTCTCTCGCCCTCTCCCTCTCCCTCTCTCTAGAACGACAGTGTGGTGGCGAGTGAGAGGGACACTCCTGAGTTTTCGGACACGCTGCTGCCGGACGTCTCGTTGGTAAGCCTGCACAGAGGGGACGGAGGGTGGGGAGGTGGGGTGAGGGTGGAGGTATGGTGATGGGTAGAGGAGGGTGAGGTGGGGTGAATGGTGGAGGGTGAGGGTAGGGTGGTGGAGGGTGAGGGTAGGGTGGTGGAGGGTGAGGGTAGGTGGGTGGAGGGTGAGGGTGGAGGGTTGGTCGGGTGGAGACAAGGAAGTGACAAGGAAAGAAAGTAGTTGAATGCAGAGAATTTATGAGTGAAGGAGAGGAGATGACGAGATTGAGGTTACATTATTATGATGTCAAGACAGGACGCAATATAATCGTTTATTTGACTCGTCTGGGACACTCGATGCTTCTTTGGAAAATAATGCTAGCATTTGCATACAAAAGCGTGTTTAATCAATAAAATCATGGTGAAAAATGGTGAAATCTAAAAACTTGTCCTTGAGTTTAAACAACTTCACAGCTGCTGATGTGCTGAGGCGATCTAGAAGTCATACGATCTCTCCTGGGCTGCGTCAGGCAGTTGATCACAGTTGAAAACGGACGGCTCCCTTGGCAGTAAACCGCTAAGGCTACTGGCAGACAAAGACAGATGAGACCGAGGAAGTATATTTGATTTTGTTTGGTGGAAACGCAAATGGGGTCGGTCAGGAGGGGGGGTTGTGCAGTTGTGTTATCAATCAAAATGATTGCTGAGGACAATTCAGTCATCCCATAAATATCGGTAGGGACATATCCTTTACTATAACTGCCTTTCAAGATGAAGAGCAGGGAGAGGCGTGTTTAAAGGGGTTGTGTTCCTTTCATGTTCCTTCAGTTGCATTCTATGCACAGTTCCAGAACACCCATGTGAAAAAAATACCCATTGAAGAAATCCACAAAATTCAGTGTCGTGATTTGTTCAATAAATACTTTTTGTGTAAAGAAAGTTATTTCAAACATGTTTGCAATTTAATGAAGGCTATTCAGTTTGAATTTCAGAATTTCAGAAATTCAGTTTATTTTTTAAAAACACGCTCTTAATCCATTTCGTTTTCTAGCATTCATGTACAGCTAGACGTCATTCACATCCAAGACACACATTAGTCCAGGTCTCTGTTGGAAAAGAGGTGCTTAGCCTCATTGAGACTAACCTGTATAGATAAAGGTCAAAGAAATGAATTATGGGATGGCAGTGAGACATTCAGTCTCAATGTGCCTGGCTAAGAGCGATGTGTCATCAATGGCATCCGAGGTCAAGTATAATATTCTATGGCAACTGTGGTTTCCGGGGCAACAAATACTGAAATGAAAATGAAGGACCAAAGAGGGTCCCAGCAGGGTCCTCTAGCCCCGGTCTTTCCCAACCTGTGGTCCGCAAGGGTACTGCAGGTGGTCCAACGTGTTTTCAAATTATGGATGAATTGACAATATAAAAAATAATATAGATAATTTTAACAAAAATAAAATCGCAATATTGTCTGGTAAATATAGTATTATGGCATCGCGTGACATCGGTAACGTGTTACTGAAGTTCCACTACACGCATTTTTTTACCGTTTGCATATGAGATGGTCCGCGAAAGGTCTTGAGAATAATCTAGCGGCCCTCCTGAAGTCAAAGCTTGGGAACCACTGCTCTAACCAATCCATCAACCACTCCATACCCGATTTGCACTTTTAATTTCTCTCCACTCATGTATGTATATATTTTAATTCACTGCATGCACCATAAGGTGAGTCACACTGTCTCAGTGTCGGTCATCCACTGTTGGGTTATTATACAGCTGCCTTGCCTTGGAAGACTGGAGGAAATCGAATCTGCGACCTGCACTCAGTCAAACTTGGCTTGGATGTATTTCGGTGTGTTTATCAATTAGTTGAGAGAAAGAGAGAGAACAGTGAGTATGAGTGAGTGAGCATGACAGGATGAAAAACGTCTGTGCAGTGATTCTCATGTCATCAGGAAAGATGCTACGTTTTCCTGTTTTTATGTCTTTTCTGGAGACTAACACCACTGGCTTCCTCCTGCTCCTGCTCCTCCTCCTCCTGCTTCTCCTCCTCCCCCTGCTCCTCCTCCTCCTCCTCCTCCTGCTTCTTTAGGACGACGTGGACTCGACCACGGCCGAGTCCCCCCCCTCCTTTAAGCCCCCACCCCCACCCAGGGTGCAGCGGAAACCCAGCAGGAGAGATAAGGTGGACAAGCGCACCTCCTCCGAGTCGGCCCAATCGGGCGGACTCTACTTCACTGCGCCCGCCTCCCGCAATCACCACGCCGCCTCGCCACTCCCCCCCCACAAAACAGACGGCAGAGACACCTCCCACCACTACTCCACGGTCCAGAGGAAACCGCCCTCCCTCCCGCCCATAGCGGCCCAGCTGGCCATGGTCCACCGGCACCACATCGGACCCTTCCCCAGGGTCCAGTCCCCCACCAGGAGCACCAAGCACTCCCCCAAGGCTCCTTCACCGCCACCGCCGCCTCCTCCTCCTCCTCCTCCTCCTCCCCCGCCTCCACTCCCTGCCCCACCTCCACCACCTCCACCCTCTCATCCTCTGCCACTCAACCCCATGGCGAAGGCCTCGCCCAAGCCACACTTTGTGACGGTGGAGCTCCATCGGCAGAACGCGGAGCCGGACCTCAACGAGGTGCGCCCTCTCCCCCAGCCTCGAGGTGAGCCTGGCGGGGGAGCGCTGGGAGGTCGAGGTAGGGGGGATCCACCCTGGGGAAAGCATGGTCTGAAGTGTTAAAGGATAGCGCTGGGATTTTTCAATCTGGACCCCATTTTCCCATCATTTTGGGTCTAACTGATTAATGCAGACAACAATTTATTGGTCCAGTATTGGGCGAGCATTGAGTAGTGGCGCTCTTTCAGAGGACGTGGGATCTGTGTTTGATATAGTTGTATGTATGGAGGAGATGGAGGTTGAATATGCACTGTATGGAGACAGAATTCTTCCACTTGTTGTGTAATCTATAATCTGTATTTTAACCGCCAGCGACAAAGTAAGAAGAATAGAAACCAGCGGGAAAGACAGTGTAGTGCTTAGGGTGTTCTGGGTTCAAATCACTACATCCACACATTGCTACCTGCTCATTCACGACATGACTAAGTCGCTTTGGATAAAAGCGTCTGCTAAATTACTAAATAGTAAATAGTGTGTTTAACTGTCAGTGACAAAGTGAAAATGACATATTTAAGCCTCACCAAAGAAAGATGCCACAAGGTGTCAAAAATGTTGTATTTAGCGAGTGATGAGATGAGTTTGTGAATTCAGATTCACGGTTGACGTTCAAATTGCACCAGATACTTACTCCGGAGATCTGGGAATAGATTATTCTGATTATTCTCAACTTGGATATATTTCAAAGTAAATCATTCATGTCGTCTTCCCACTCTCAAAGTGAATTGATTATTTCTTAATACACTGAATATTTTTGCAAGGAAGGCGAATGAACGCTGAATATGTCCTGATTAGGACTGTGGCATGTCTCTTTTTTACTAAAAACAATATTGAACAGTGCTTAGCGAAGTATATTAATGTTATTGAGTCATTTAATCCTGCATTAAAATGTAAAATCATAACGTATTAATGAAACTCGTTGACAAGACAAATGAATCCTCACTCTTAAATGTAGTTTAAATCAATGATTTAATCATAATTACTGTTAGAACAAAAGGATATTGTAGAAGAATCAGAAGATGAATTAAGCTATACATCATTATTTCCCATCTGGGATTTATAAAGTACATTTAATCTTGTCTCATATGTCTCAAATATATCTGCTGGTGGAACAGAAGAACCATATGTATATTTCTACGTTATATTGCTATGATAACGTCTGACAAACACCCCTTCCCTCCTTCACACACACACACACACACCTACAATCCCCCACATACACCCCCACCCATCCCTCTAGGTGGGACTCAGCAGTCAGACGGGGGTCAGACCGTGAGTGAGGACAGTGGGGTGGACATCCTGGAGTCACAGTGTCACAGCAGTAGGGACGGCCACGCCCACCCCGCATGCATACGCCCCCCACAGGGCACCCCGGGGGGCGCAGGGGAGCAGACACCCAGACCGGTGAGTGGGTGGAGGCAGGGTTCCAAAATGAACTTTTAGAAATGTGTCTTTTTACCTGCCAGAGTGGAAAAATCCAGCGGATGCATAATGAATGGATTTAGCGTAGGCCGAAGTGTTGTGAATGTGTGTGTGAGTGCGCTAGATTGTGTGAAATAAATGACTCACATCTGAGAATGACAATAATCAACGTCTTTGTTCCTCAAATGACTAATTGTTTTTATTCTTCAGAACCCTGGTCACAGATTGAACGTCCTCTCCCTCCTCTCTCCGTGTTGTCATGTCAACGTTCCCTTTCTGTCTCTCATCCATGATTCAAGACGTTTGCTTCTTCATCACTTTTATCCATCCACTCACGCCATCCTGCGCATGAAAGACTCAAATCCCACCTTTGTTCTCACTGATTAGACACAAAAAGAGCAACGCTAGACTTAACGTTCGACTAAACACGATAAAGAGCGGTCCTCGTCTTTCTGCAGGGAACTTGTGCGAAGAGTAAGAACGATCGGCGACCTACGCTCCGTCAGGAACTATCTTTTATCGGCGTGAGGTCGCTTCATCTTCGATCATTTCACTACGGATGTGAAGCAAGGGAGTGGTGCAGGAAAAACTAATAGGCGTAGAAACTGCACTTGATGGAATAATGGTCAAAGGTGAGGTAAAGTGGAAGTGCTGGGAGTAATACACCACCTGCTGTATTAAAGGCTTTACCAGCAGCTGTTAACAGTACTGGGGGGTTGTTTTATGTGCGCCCTCTGAAAGTTTACCCGCAAATGCTGCCGTGATGTTTTCAAATGTGCCAGAGATCTGGGCTTGTGAAGAGCAGAGGGTTGATTGCGAATCAGAAATGGGCCAATCTTTCCGTCAGAAGCTGAAGTGTAACACAATCAGTGGAACAACAGATATGGAAAAAATAAGGGTTGTTATGGGTCTTCTGTCAAGACATTTATTTTGTATTCCTGTAAATGTATCTTCCCCATTGGGAATCAAACCCCCACACCCTGGCAGTTGTAATACCAGGCTGCTCAATCCAGATGAGATACTGCTATTGTCTTAACTCTTGTGTTCTTTCCTGCTTGCCGTAGCCGGGTCTGCTGGAGCCCACCTCCCAGCTGGTGAGGGTGGCGAAGAGCGCGCCCACGCTGGGTATCGCCATCGAGGGAGGAGCCAACACCCGCCAACCCCTCCCCCGTATCGTCACCATCCAGGTGGGGCCACAGAGAAATACGAGAGACAGAAAATGTGGTCAATTTCCTGTACATGTAGCGTAGGACCACAGGTCGGAATCGAACCTGCGGTCACTGCAAGCTGTATTGCCTCTGTGGTCGGTATCCTAGAGGGCTCCACCGAGGTGCCCCCCAAATAAATGTATGATACAAGTTTATTTATAACCGCTGCCTCTCACCCCATCACCACGTAATCCTCTCTGTTTGTCAGAAAGGGTAAATGTTCTCAATGGATGGCTCCCTGTTTCGTTCATCACGGACACCACCTGTTTCGTTTAGTTTTCTGCGGTAATAGCAGCAGGTGGGGTTTCAGTTCCTTGAAGCCTTTATGGGTTCAGACTACAGGTGATCCACACTGATAGCCCTGCTGTTTTACTCTCTGGAGGATCTACACACACTTCCGTAGCCTTTAATGTTCTGCAGCCGAGGACTCGACTGCAGATAGCTGGGACGATGCAGGGCCTTCAATGCATCGATGGCCCTAGTGGGAATTTGGCATTGGATGAATACATGAATATGCTGTAGTCTATCGTAACTAGATCTATTCATGAGATTCATATGTTTGATATCCGTTGAGTCACGGGACTCCCATTACATTTCACTAGATATTTCGTGACACTAGATATTTCTCTTCAGTATGAACGTGTGTACCAAACGTAACTTCTCTGTTGTAATAGTCCCAACATGGTTTTTCGCTATTTCCCTGCCAGGGCCATGTGAGAGACATCTAGAAGAACAACGTAGATGAGATACCAGCTTCTCTGAATGTTTACCACCAGCTCTGAGCCATTCAAGTGTTTCCCGCGTGGCCACTTGGCAGTCCTAATAACCACCATTACTACAACCGAAAATCACCAAAACATGTTACTTTGAACCAACCGCTGCCAAACCCTCTTGTGAGCAACACATGCAGGAGAAGCACAACAGGCACTGACGCTAATTGCAAATGCAATGTTTATTTTTTGGGGCTTTTGCGGCTTCTTTAAAACTTGGCAATATGGCTTCCTTGTAAACCATTTAAATAGCAACAGGAGGGACTGGGGACAGGATTGGAGAGATTTTAGAAGAAGACAGCAGTATTTTAGTATTTTATAGCTACAGTGACATGCAAATGTGTTCAATTGGTTTGCTATAACAACATGCACGTGAACAAAGCCAGCGAGCTGTCTGTGGCTCTGATCATAAAAGAAGGCGGCAGAAGTCGAGGTATTCCTTTTCATTCTTTTATTGTATTATTCTTTAGGATCACGCCACAACGAGCCGTGCCATCACACTGCCGCCGCTCGCCCTGCTCAGCGCCACAGAACCCCTGATTGGAGAGAATAGGAAGGTGGTGATTGTAAACGCCGGGGAAATCAGTGCATTCAAACCCAAACGAGTGGGAAAAGAGGAAGGGGGGGGGTGTAGCAGAGGAGGGGTGTAGCAGAACGAGACGTAGGCCCAGGAGCGACTCGAGGGGGACGGAGCGACGTCCAGGTGGTTTTGGGGTGGATGTCTCGCCGGCTCTCTGGATGGGTGTGTAATAGTTTTCGTGAAGAGAAAATTGTTTCTACTTCCATGGCAACTGTCATCTCGGAATAAAACTCCCAACTGAAACTCACCGTCTACCCCCACCACCACCACCCCTCCTCCGTCTCCATCCCCCCACGCGCTAGTATTCTTACACGCTCCTTTCAGGTGGTCCCGTGGCACTCGTTCGTTAGAAGTTTGTTGGATGTTCGTTTTTAGATTTTTAATACTCTGTGGCTATGTGCCATTATTTCCCCCGCACCGATCAGACACAGCCAGACAAAGCTGCTGCTGCTGTTCTCTCGCCTGCTAATGAGGACGGGCGACATTATCAGACAGGGGCGGTAGCCGGCTGTCACTTTCAGTTCAGGAGTCATACACTCGACGGCTGTGTTTCTCAGACAAAGGCCACATAATCAGCCCGCTTGTTTGTCTGTTTTTCAGTTTTTTTTTCCTGTGTTTGCGACGCACCCTCGACCGACTGAACCAGACTCTTTATGTGGTCAGTTCTGGAACAATAGCGGTAGCATTTGGTGACGTTTCTTCACTTTTTTTAAAAGAAAGAGTAACAATATATATACGTATAACAATAATAATAAACCTGAATTATTAAAAACACAAATACAAAGTGCTTCATTTTATACAGGATATAATTTATATAATGCAAAAACGAATAATATTGTCAGTTGGCGGCGGTGTATACCCGGTAACACTATATCATGATCAAGTGTCACCCTAATGTTACCCGGCCCTTTGAGCAAGGCACACATCATCGGCCGTGTCGCTCGGCTACATGACAGGTGTTCTATTTGTAAAACGACCGGAAGGAAAGATTCCATTACTGGCGACTCTCGATCTTCCTTCCCACGGCGTCGGTTTCATCTCTGGGATGACCTTCTTCCCTCCTCGCCTCACACCGCCTCAGAGTACAGAGCTATTGGAAAAGAAGCCCTTTCCAATTGCATTGGTGGTGGGGGGTGGAGGTGGGTGGGGGGGGTGGGGGTGGGGTTACAGAGATGGAACCGACTGCATGCATTGCTTCTTCTCTCGGGGGAGGCTCATCTTGATTATTGCTGTCTGGCTGGCGTTTCCAGATGAGCAAAAAGGGTTAGCCACCACCACCAACACCACCTCCACCACCACCACCAACACCACCTCCACCGCTACCACCACCACCACCACCACCTCCCCGCCACCCCCCCCCCCCCCCCCCCCCCCCCCCCCCCCCCCCCCCCCCCCCCCCCCCCCCCGCCGCCCCCGCCCCCCCCCAAACCCCCACCCCCCCCCTCCCCCCCCCCCCCCCCCCACCCCCTCCCCCCCCCCCCCCCCGCCCCCACCCCCCCCCCCGCCACCACCACCACCCCCCCCACCACCACCACCTCCACCGCCACCACCACCTCCACCGCCACCACCTCCGCCACCACCACCACCTCCACCACCACCACACCACCCCCACCGCTACCACCCCCACACCGCCACCACCACCTCCACCTCCACCGCCACCGCCACTTAAATATTTATCTCTGTATTTGTGTAGAGCGTTGTGAAGGTACTGAGAGAAGCTCTTGGGGAACTTCATCTCTTACACGGTGGATAGTTTTGTGTGGAAAGCGTCCATGGAGATCATCCATCGTGACTAATGACAGCCCTGGAAGATAACAACAACAAACAGGCGGTCGGACTGTGGATCCGAGTCAGGCCTGTATTACGCATCAGCACAGCAAACAGGAGCACCCAGGAGAGTTCACCCTCTCATCCCAATCTTGTGTCCTTGGGAATAATTAGTTTTGATGATTCAGTTTGCTTGGCCTCATCAAAATCTGTCGAGGCGATGGTATTAAATAACTGGTCAATGTGTTTGGCCTTGAAACTGGTGTTGAAATACATAAGGGACAATGTAAGGGTGAGGAAAGGGGACAACATTGTGTTCTTTATTCCTTTGCGAAATGCCTCGTTTGATTTATGGGGTTTGTACCAATGTCATAGAGTTGTTCTCAAGGCGAGGATCACCGTCGGTTCTGATTGAAATGGACCCAGCGAAGGTTGCATCTGTCTTGCGGGCCCGAGGTCAGGTTACTGTGATCACCATGGAGACTCAAAGCCTCGGGACACAAATTCTCCCGGTGGCTCTCTCCGTCGGCCCTCGGTCTTTAAAGAGGACTCAGTGACACGGTAGATATAAGACACCATTTCTTTAAATGTAGGGTTTTTGCTGCTTATATTGCAGCTCAGACATTTCATCATTGTGTAACTGAAAGTGTGACATATTATACTTTGTATTTAGTATTCAAACTAAACAACACAAAGTACATGGAATATATATGTAAAAAAAATTATAAAAACGTCATTGACCGTGAAGGGGAGTAGGTGAACTCAGGAGGTATCGTTTCTATACAGGCATGTACTGGGAAGCTGTAGTGGAGATCAGTGGGGTAATCTTTTGGAAAGAGACAAAGTCAGGTCTTGCGTGATGAATTATAATAATGTCTTAGAACCCCAAAAGTGTCACTCAAAATCCTGTTCATCAGTTATATAACATTCAAATCGAATCACCCTAACAGCTGAAAAAAAACAACGTGTCATATGTCAGCTTTGGATTATGGATTAGACTTACACAGTTCTCTCTGTCCTGTGTCGTCTGCGTGGAGGTGTTATCTTCTGTGAAGAGAAGAAATAAGCTGAACTATATTATGCGTTGAGGATGGAGGTGTTCTCTTTTGGTTCAGACAATCACCACGTAATAACCAGCTCAGGCTAACGGACACGATCGCTCCCGCACCGCCCAACAGTCCGCTCAGAGCGGGGCGAGGGGGTTCGTGATTTGCTCAGAGTTCAGTTTATGAGGTTCATTTTCGCCAGACCAACTGCAGGGATAATAGGCCATACAACACATGCAGTCCCAGAAAGCCTTACCTGGGCGTTTATATCAGGCAGTATGCAGTCTTTCACCCCAATTTAGGGGGGTTAGGGTGTGTGACTCCCAGCTGAAAGGTACTGGGTTCGATCCCCTGATGTTCATGACATGCGATGACCTGTCTCTGTACTGTCTAACCCCTACCTGCTCCTTAATGACCTCTAACCCTACCTGCTCCTTAATGACCTGTCTCTGTACTGTCTAACCCCTACCTGCTCCTTAATGACCCGTCTCTGTACTGTCTAACCCCTACCTGCTCCTTAATGACCTGTCTCTGTGCTGTCTAACCCCTACCTGCTCCTTAATGACCTGTCTCTGTGCTGTCTAACTTAATGGCATGTATCTGAATTCACTGTGCATCGCTCCGGATGACGGCCTCTGATAATTGACTAAATATTATACATTCTGCCGCTCCTCCACTCAAATGTGTGAGCGTAGCTGTGGGAAGTCTCGCTGCTACGTGGCATGGTGCCAAAGACCAGCTGCACTACGACAGTGGATTCAGCCCTGAAGAAGAAGATGAAGAAGAGGCAACACACGAGTAGAGTCTAGCGACAATGGACAATGGAAGACGGTCTAATGAACCCTGGCGTTGTAGGATACGCCCCCCTCCCCGCTGCACTGAAGCAGCCTTATGGCCCTGCCTTGTCCGCTGACGTTCTATCAGGCGGTGAAACAGAGAGGGTTTACTCTCTAATGGTTCTCTGAAGTGTAGGGGAGGAGGAGGAGGAGATGGAGACCTGGTGGAGGACCCTGGGGTTTCTTTATCACCTTAGCCCCGGGCCTACTGTGGAGGGTTTATGTTGTATACACTGCGTCCACCTCGCCAGAGTGGTGCTCTTCTGGGGAGGGGCCTCCTGGCAGGGGACTCCTCTCAGGGTGGACCAGATGGTGAAGAGGTTTTTAGTTTCGTCACAGCAGTGCTTCTCAGACTTTGTGTTTTGCTTTAGCGTACTACCAGTAAGTTTTACCCTTACTTGCACAAAAATAGTTTGGGGTGAAAAAAAACCGTCGATCTATGTTTGTGTTGTAAAGATGAACGTTATTCATATAATATTTATATTAAATGTTTTTCGAGTGTGTATCCCTGAGCTACTGAGAAACACAGGGCAGCTAACCTTCTAGATAATGTTATATCATGTAGTTTGTATGAAAGGGCATGGCTGCCGTGCATGTGCAAACTGAACAGGTGCAATTGTTCCATGATGTTCATATTTATCACATATTTATCACATTTACTGAAGAGTTGATGTAGCTGAATAAAACTGACATTGGCTACTCTGCACTTTGCAGTTATTTTAAACTCGGTTCTGCAGCGCTGCAACTACATATTTGATTGTCGCTTTGGATAAAAGCAAAATGTGTAAAATGCTAAATGTGAATCTGAAATGATATGTCTGCATGTGGTTGCCGTACGGCCCTAGAATAGACTCTATACTGTAGTAACTGTTTCAAAAACACAGGGTGCGTTTGATTCATCCTCTCTCGTCTCTCTCTCTCTCCACCAGAGGGGCGGGTCGGCCCACAGCTGCGGCCAGCTGCGTGTGGGTCAGGTGATCCTGGAGGTGAACGGCGTGTCCCTGAGGGGCCGGGAGCACCGGGACGCGGCACGCCTCATCGCCGAGGCCTTCAAGAACAAGGAGCGCGACCACGTGGACTTCCTGGTGACAGAGTTCAACGTGGCGCTATAGCTGCAGAACCCCCGAGAGACGACGAGGATGGAGGGGCCCGCCTGGCGGCCATCTTGGTTCTGAACTACTGGTTGCTTGGTTACTCTGGAATTTTTGGATCAAGACGTGCCAAGATGGCAGCTTGAGATGTGCTATTGGAACTTCAGATCACGTGATTGAAACCGTCCTATAAGACCTGTCCTTGAAGTACTACCGACCCTGGCTTCCAGAACTAAGTCCAAACTGAAACGCTCTCCAGACTTTCTGTCCAGCAGGAAGATGGGAGACACTTCCTCTACAGTTTTGATAGATGTGTCATCAGTGCATGGCCCCCTTTCTCTCACCTTTGGCCTTTCTCTCACCTGCCCAACTAACCTGTGAAATGTGAAGACAAGGCACTGGCCGTTTTAAAGAGCCCTCGTCCATCACGGACGTGGTGTCCAGTCTGTGTAGGACACCTTCTAGTCTTTCCACGACACCTGAAAAACATCAACCCTGTGGAGATGAATTGTTCCTGGAAATCCTGTTCCCAGAAGTAGTATGGACGTGAATTGTTTTAGTTTTTGTAGTCGTAGAGTTGTACCTCGCGGAACATACCGCCATTTTCACAAGGAACCGTTCCGATGGCACACCCTCCCCCTTTTGTCCCCCTAATGGGTGACACACCACATACAGAACCAACCTCTCTTTGTCTCTCGCTCTCTCTCTCTCTCTCTCTCTCTCTCTCTCTCTCTCCAGCAAAAAAACCCAAGATGGTTTCCCTTTCTCAGCCTTTCCTGTAATACCTGTTTTTCTTGTGTTGTACAAATGGACAAATGTAGATACAAATATATATATATACGGTATACATTAATATACATAGGATATATAAATATATGGATCAGAGTCCATGCTGTATAACATCTTGTGCTACAGAGTACGACAAATGCATACATATGTTCCCATTCTTGGTGAATGTTTTAAGACACTTTTCTATGATTTTCTGTTTGTTTCCTGCAGTGAAATCAGTGAAAAGGTCTGAAAAGCAGAACATGTATCTAGAATACATGCTTAGCTTGGGTTCACCAAAGTTAGTATATAATAGTAATAATTATAATTAACTTTATTTATGTAGCACTTTTCAAAATAAAAGTTACAAACAGCGCTTTGTGTGTGAAAATCCCACACAAAAGCAGAGAGAAAGCGTTTAAAAACACAGGAGGGCTAAAACATGGAGGCTGGTGTGAATGGAAACATAATGTAATATGTTGTTATTTCCTGTTATACTTCCACTTGTTTCTGGGATTCCTTTGTCCACGGGGACTCGCCGTAGCCATGCAGGGAGATAAGGATCATTAAGAGGACGACTAAGCCAAAGACTTTAGGAATTATGTAAATGCATGTTGAATCAAACACACGTGGACGTGAGCACACAGACACACACACACACACACACACACACACACCGCCATCATGCACATTTACCCATTACAGAAACTTAATTACCAGATAAGTAATCAAGTTCAGACCGAGAGAAGGGAGGGAGAGAGAGAGGGAGGGAGAGAGAGAGAGAGAGAGACACTAATAGGAAGAGAGAGC
>OOFB01013111.1:0-17500 GCA_900323305.1 Trachyrincus murrayi | reverse complement strand
CGTGCCTCGTTGCCCTTGGGCCCGGCATCGATGACCCGGTCCTGAAACCCGCAACACAGAGAGGAACATCTCAGACATAGAGAGACACTTCATTTCCTCTTTTGAAAGGGACATAGTTTGACATTTGGCCATCTACTTACTGAGATTTTAGTTTCCCCAGTAAATGTATAATATGATATAACAGTATGAGGTTGATTCTTCTACAGACGCGTCCATACACCATATGGACGCACAAGTATAATTCAGTTTTTTTTCCTTTTATTTAAACAGAGAAGCTCAATTGAGTCCCGGGACTCTTTTTCAATACAGCACAACAAAAACACAGAGAGATATGTAGGCCTACAGATAGTGACATAAAGTAAGATGACTAAATAATTGACTAAGTAGGATATAGAATACAAGAGAACCATAATATCAGGGAAATACCAAAAGAAAAACGAATAAAATATTCATATGTTCTCATCAATGATTCAATTTCAACTTCAGCAATATTAACCTCCCAGACAAGCGGACGAACCAGCAAAACGACCCATGTTACCAAACAACGTACATTTACCTGTCCAGACCAAACTACCGATCATTCTAATTACCTCCATGAGTTACGTACTATTACGTAGCTACGCACCCAGTTACACAGGAACCTCGAGCTGTTGTGTATTTCCATATATACATGTTCTTTAAAATAAACAATTACAATGTGATCAAGACAATTTCACGTATCTTATCAATCAGTTTGGCTTTATAGTCACTATATTTAAGATTAGGCGTGGCTGATTCGTTGTGGTGCACATAAATAGGAAGCTATATTAATGGAATGCACTGCTTCTGGCCGCTTCCACCACAAAGTCAAGCACATCCTTAATTCTGAAGTTGGGAGATATCATTATTTCTACATCGAAAATTATTTGGCGGTCACCAAAATAATTTCCAAATAAAAATCTCGACCTCCAAAAATAGAATAATTTTGAAAACAACAAATAAAATCAGAATACATTTCTTCATCACCAGTTTCCGGTCTTTATTTAAACCCCTCGCTTTTTTATTGTTATTATTGGTATTTTGCTTCTTTTTTCCTGTTCTCTAACATTTATATGTATGGTCTACTCAATTGTAATTATGTTGTCTATGTAATCCAATATCTCTGTTTGATTGCATGCTTCTTTATCGATAAAGTACTAAAAATGGAAATAGGAGCCTGTTGAATGAATACTGTTGTGTATTAACTTCTACACGGGAGACATGTGCACCATTTGGAACACATTTTAATTTTTAACGGCAAATAAGTAGTGCCAATTGACTCTCAATACACTACACTACCCCGGTTTTAAATCTGAGGTACAGTTAAGTAACAATTGCTGTAAATATCTTAACTTTAGTGCATACTGTATAGTACTATAATAATTCAAAAATACTATAATTACACCCACTAATTAACCACTTTAAATGAGCTTTTCATGTAAGTGAACAATTCTATCCTTTTTTTTTAATAAACAACAAAAATCTTCAACAGTGTTACACAACCCAAAGTCCCATAAACCTTTCTTGTACTCTTGCTTTCTAAATTATTATTATTATTATTATTATTATTCGGTTCAGTTTATAAGAGTTGTACCGCTGTGATGTTTAACGACTCTCTGTGAGCGACGCAGACCCTAAAGGTGTGTTCACTTGTGACGTGCTAAGACACCGCTACGTGCCGCTAGGTCGGGCGTCGTGTTCTCAAACACGGCAAGTTTAAAACACACACACACACACAAAATCACCCATAGCTTAAAACATTCTGTCTTTTTGGACCGTACTGCAAATCTATTGGTTGGCGCGTTACGTCATGTGGAGTTGAAATAACGTTAAGTCGTCCAGTTGAAATCGCAAGGTCGGGCGTTCCTCACAGGAAAACAATGGAGTGTGTCGCCACGAGCGCATTAACGTGCCTCAGCTTGAAAACCTGCATCGTCGTTCTCGTCACAGGGTGCTGCAATGTGCTGTATTGGCACGCAGGCTTGCACAGCTAACCCCTCCTCTGATGGTCTGTCCTCCCACTGCTTCAGCAAATTGACATGAAACACTTGAAACGTTGCTTCTTACAACGTTTTGGCCAATAAAATTCATATTTCACGCGTCCCATTTTCTTCTTCACCTCAAAAGGGGTCCTTGGCACTTGGCTAGAAGTCCACTATCTGACGTTGACGACAACAGAACTTCGTGACCCTGTTGAAAGTGATTGCCATCTCCTGACAATTCATCCAGCTTGTCGGTCATCTCAGGACAAATGAGAGCATGTTGCAATGTTCAAGAGAGATCTGGCCCTGAGATTTGACTTCTTCAAAACATCCATTGGACCTCGCACTGGGTGCCCATAGCGAAGCTGGAATGGGGAAAATCCTGTCGAGCCACTGATCCTAATCTGACCCTGAATTTGCTACAAACTTCGTCAACGTGGACTTGAGGGATCTGTTAGAGCGCTCAACGAGGCCGTCTGTCTGGGGATGGTATGGGCTTGTCTTTTTCCCCCAACATGCTGTATACTTCCTTTAGCGGCTTTGAAGTAAAGCTTGCCAGTTGGTCACGTGACCTACTATGACGGAACAATCGCTCTCCCTTCTTCACAAGCACTTCCTAACCCTAACCCTAACCCTTCTCCTCTACTGTAGTTGCCTCAGGGACACATTCCACATACAAAAGCATAATTCAACGCTGAATTGGGCTCAAGGGGAGAGAGAAAAAACACTATTTTGGATTGGATTGTCAAACTTTAATCATGCTTTAAGGGAGGAATCCTGATTCTGAAGCTCAACAAAATTGCTTGGGACCAGAAACAGCTCTGGAGCCTCCGGTTCCGGTAAAGGCCCCATTATCTTAGTCCCTCTGACCTTTTGCTCTTCCTTACATGTGACTGTATGGCTTCTTTAACCTCAGGCACTTCCTCGTCTGCAAATGGGAGTTCATCCCAGCCCATAACTGGCTCTGATGCATCTTTCTCACCTTGAAACCTGGTTACTGCCACCATAACCCTCACTCTCATAGCTAGTAGGCTGCTGGCTGGTCTGACTGGCTAGTAACTAGACCGGAAGTAAATCATAATTATGCAGATGTTATGTATAGATGAAACATAGCAAACAAACTGTGTGTGGTATATAAACAATAAGGAACATTTGAGGAAGTGTACCGCACGCTAAGCCCACTTTGTCAGTTTGTTATCCTGGTGTGTTATCTGTGTGTGTGCGTATGTGTGTGTCTGAGCTTCACCTTGTCCAGAGTCAGCATGTAGAAGTTACAGATGTCGTTCTCCTGGGCATGTCTGATTCTGGATCTGCATTCCTCCTCGTCGATCATCTCACCGACATACTCGCTCACAAAATCACCCTGGGAAGACAGAAAGCATTCACACACACGTGTCTTGGTCATTTTTTAATGCAAAAAGCATTCATGGACCTGTGTGTTCCCCAGAGATGGTGCAGATCTTGTTGTGTGATTACCATTTCCCCCGCTACGGTATAAAATCCCCTTACAAGACCTCACAAAAACCGTGGGCTTAGTTTGTTTGAAACATCGCAATATAATTGGTAATATTTGTACATCAATAATATTGTCATACCATTTATAATTTATATAACTTATTTGTTCACAGTTGCGTTGGCATCAGTAGAGTTATCATTAGAAGAGTTAGCAGTTGTAGTGTTAGCATTAGCAGGGTTAGCATTAGCGGCGTCAGCACGAGCAGTAGTAGCATTAATCGTGTTCGCAGCAGTAGCGGTAGTAAGAGTTAGCAGAAAGCAACTCTTACTTTCTTGATGTGGTGGACGCAGCGGAGCCCCCAGCCGCGGGACAGCGTCCTGAAGATCTCCACCCGGCTGTACTGACGCTTCATGAAGGCCTGGTTCAGGCAGCGCTCCCCTGCCGGGCACACCTGGACCGAAAGAGGTCACTTACACACCTTGAGATCTGCAGGGAGTTGACACTCACACGCCGAAGGGATGAGACTTATGTGTCGACAAATGGTCTGAACGTGTCTATCTGAAGGGGCTCTGCGAGTGTATCTGCTGCTATGCGGCAAGGCGGCTGTAATCAGGCGTCTCTCTCTGGGTGTTTACCTGTGGGTGGCACTCGTACAGCAGCATGCGGTTTATGCACTCCGAGTCCACGCCGCACGGGCTCTCGTCCGAGGCCTTACAGTTGCACCTCGGGATCTCCGATAGGTCAGCCACGATTATTTGCACCTTTCCTATTGGCCGGTTCACCTGATGCAGAGGGGAGGCAAGGCGAGTCTTCTTTTTGAACATCTCACACGCATACACGGTAACTCAAATAGACTCCGGTGCTTAGATGACTCCGACTCAAAGGGTCAAAGTCGAGCATTAACACAGCGGCGCCGAAGGTTGCTGACCTTGATGAGTTTGAACGGGGGCGGCTTCCTGTTGTTCCTCCGGTCCTCCTGAAGCTGCCGGAGCTCCAGCTCAGCCTGCAGCTCTCGGAACCTGACGGCCGCCTCCTCCAGCGCTGGAGGGAAGAGGACAGCGGCATCACCGGAGGGACATTTGACCCGCATTCAGTTGATGATGAAAAAGCTAACAGCTAATTAACATCAACAGAATGTACAATGTCTAGTGTGGTAACTGGACCAAAATCATCTAACCACCACACACACACACACACACACACACACAACAAACTATCACCCCCCTCTCCGATACATTCATTCAGCTTAACTTTTATCTCTATATTAAAAAAACAACAACAATCACTGCTCTTCGCAGCACCCCATTCACCGCTACACTCGACGCCGCCGACTCTGCACAGACGCACAGAGAGGTTAGCGCGGGGCGTCTACCTTTCTTGTAGACGCCGTCCACGCCCTTCCCCATGCGCTCCTTGCTGTTGGCGTCCACGTCCATGTAGGGGAAGACCCGCGCCTGGTAGGTCCACAGGTAGTCGTTGGAGCCGAAGAAGTGCACGGGAAACTCGCCCACGTCGTGCCTCATCCGCTGGATGTTCTCGGGGAGGCTTTTGGGATGGCTGACCTCCGCCGGCCACCACCTGCAGCCACAGCCACCGACACGAAGACAAGGGAGACGAGGGGTCAGCGTGAGTCGTTTGATTATGACCGAACATACATCCGACATATGTATGTACTGTATATGTTCGCGCCGTCGTCGTAATAATCATTATTATATTATATATGTTAATTATATATAGTGTTAATATAAGAAAATAACACAAATGACTTGCATATTCTCACGTTCTGCCATTTATGTTCGAATAATGATTCCCTGTGCTGTGAACACGTACCAGCTAGAGACGCTGATTTAGCATTTACTTTGGAGTTAATGATGAACACACCAAAACAACTGGTGTGTCATACGGTCTGTCTGGTCCGACATGTTACCTCTCCATGCATTCAGGAAGGCCAGACCGATATAACAACACGCACCTCACTGGGGAATTCAACCCTCGCCCTTTAGGGCAGAGTTGCAGACTGCAAAGGCAGAGTTCAATAAGTGTACTTTCTCCTTTGCTTTCCAAGTGCAATAAACATAAATATTTAAATAGTTTGTATTAGAGTGCATTACTATATAGTTTATATTAGTGTGTATTTGTATATAGGTTGTATTAGTGTGTATTTGTATATAGTTGGTATTAATGTGTATATGTATATATTTTGTATTGGTGTGCATTTATATATAGGTTGTATTACTGTGGATTTTTATATAGTTCGTATTACTGTGTATTTGAATGTAGTTTGTATGACTGTGTATTATGCTACATACTTGTTGTATATACGATTGTATTATTGTATAGGTCATTCATTATGGCCGTAGTGCAGGGAAAGAATTACGGCAATCATCACTATTTGACATTTAACAGCATTCACTTCATAACATAAGCCTCTGCTGAATCTAATCTCAATCTCTCTAGTCTCTCTCAGCGAAGCCGTGCTGACCTGTAGCGGCCCACTTTGACCCAGAGGATGTCCCTGTAGTGGGGCTTCTTCCCCGCCCTGCAGTCATTGCAGTACCAGCTTCCTTTAGGCATGTCGATGTTCAGACACTCCCGGTGGAAGGCAGCGGGGCAGGACTCACAGCACAACAGACTGCCCCCTGGAGCACGGGAGGCGCAAACGCAGTCGCGTTACGAAAATGTACATTTAAAAAGAACACTTTGAAGAACACTGACTTGATTTCAAGATTTCACGAGAGCCATACACCCAAGACAAAAGACGCTAAGAAAATCGATTCTGGAATAATAAGAATAAGTATTATCGGACATGTATTTAAAATCCCCGCTCGTTATTTGAACGACGTGTCGGATTGGATGACGAATGAGGGGTAATGGCCGGCGGGGCGGGGCACCTTCCGTGCAGACGAAGCACCAGCTGACGTTGACGTGCTCGTGGTTCTTGACACCGCGGCGAGCTGTGAAGTGGTTGGGACAGACGATGCTATTGTTGGAGAGGACCACGCAACCCGCCGCCAGGCACACGTCCGTGGCGTGGTACGCCACAGGACAGCGCACGCACCGCATCAGACGACCTAACGCACGCACACACACACACACACACACACACACACACACACACACACACACACACACACACACACACACACACACACACACACACACACACACACACACACACACACACACACACACACCATCAAAACAGAAAGTGTAAATAAAGTGGACACAAACAATACAAAACATCATGTGTGTGCGCGCAGACGCTTGCTTGCGTGTGTCTGTCTGTCTGTCTGTGTCTGTCTGTCTGTCTGTCTGTCTGTCTGTCTGTCTGTCTGTCTGTCTGTCTGTCTGTCTGTCTGTGCTCCTTTGCAGAGATGGAAAATGTGACGTTACAAAAGTGCCAATGTTGTTGCGGCACTCGTTCACTGAACCGTGTGCAGTGTGTTGGTGGCGCTAATTAAACAAACAGTGGACTCAAACTGCTAAAAAGAGACGGAGTGGAGTAAATCACCACCACCCCGGTCTCTAAGGAGGGGCTTCAGGAGCTGTATGTGTATGTGCAAGAGCAAGAGGAGCTACCTTTGGACACGGCCGGGTTGCTGGGGTTGGCGATGAAACAGGCCAGGCAGACGTGGAGCGAGCAGCGGAAGCCTCGGTTGGCCGGCGTGGTGGGGGCGTGGCCGGCGATGCAGTCGCCATGGTAGAACTTCCCACACGCGGGACTCAGGCAACGCCTCACTTCCTCCCCACGCTTCTTGCACACGAAGCAGGTGTGGAGCCCTGCAAGAAAAGGTTGGATCTCCTTATTTTCAAGTAGAGGCAGAAGGTGATACCCTTTTTGCCTCAGGTAATTGTGGAGTGTATTGTTGTTGTTGGTGGCTGGTTTAAGCAGCCTCACCTGGCCCGAGTCAGACTGATTAGGATCTGGGGCTGCTGGGTGAGGCTGCACACCTGTGGGGCATTGGCCAATCAAGGCCCACAGGTTAAACCAGCCATCACCACACGCACACAGGAGGAGCGCTAGCATGTCAGCACGTACCACCTGCCTGTTCAAACCAATCTCAATCTCTACAATAAACCGGTTTAATACAAAAGTGTGGTATGGCCAATTCCAATACTCAGACATTTTGTTTATCGTTATTATGTTATTCTAATTAAAAACATGTTGTTTTGCCTAGTGAACTAGCTTGCCATGTCCTAATTAGCAAAGCTGCAACCTGCTAGCATAGCTCCGTACCTGATTTGCACTCTGGGCAGACGAACTTCCCTTTGGGGGCCTGCGCCAGAGAGATACACGCCAGGTGAAAGGCCCCGCAGCACTGGCCCTCACAGAGCAGCAGCTCTCCGGACTTCTCACACACCTGGAACACAACCACAGGTTCAGAGACCGGACGTCATCACGCGGTGATCACCGCATGTGGTCTACGGCCACACATGGTCCGAGGTGGCGCTCACACGGCCGCCAGTGGAGGTTCAAATCCCTGCTGAACTAAATTGGACAGAGCATGGCACTGACACGCACAACCACAAGCTCAATAGGTAGAGCGCGGCACTGCTACAGTTTCATGTCGGTTTGATTTTAGTGTTTGATTACTTGAAATGTCCTCTGTAACTTGAGCAAGACATTGACACTGGGAATGTTATGCAGGGCTTCTACTTGCTTTACATCTTCAATAGGACGCACACCATCTCCATGCCTTTTAGAGGGCCATTGTATTGCTAAGAAGGTGTTTCTTACTGCAGTTCACTAGAGACTCACCTGACATACGTTCTCCTTCATGGAGGCTGGACCTCCTCTGTCTCCTATAAGCTTCCTGGTGGGGAACAACTGGTCATCACACAGCAAAGAGTCTTCCTTCGTGGGGGGAATGCTGGCATCCAGGCAGGACTCCTCAGCCTGAACACACTGCCAGGTGGCAAATGGACGTTTAGGGTGCGGTCAGGCCCACGTTTGGATCATTTTGGATCATTTGGGATGACATTCGAAACTTCGGTCACAGTTAGTTAGTTATCATTGTATTACCAAACAAAGCAATTCAGTTAGTTCAATGTCATGGAAATGCTAAACGTACAGGTAATGCAGTTCCATTAAGGCTACACTAGTCTAGATGGCCTGAACAGTTATCTAATTTGCATCAGCATATTAGAAGAACCAATGCCAAACATAAAACAAGAAGCACCATTACCAAAACTGCTATACAAACAAAATGGCCGACCTCTAAGCCAACGCTGTCCTTTCCACCATCGTCTTCATCGTCATCATCATGTGGCCGGGTGCCGTCTGCCTGGGGAACGGGGAGAGCACCGTCCGACGCCTGCTCGGGAGTTGCAGACACCGGGGTAGGAACAGGGGATGGAGCGGAGAGGGCGGGGGTAGAGGGAGGAGGAGCGGCGGTCACTGGTGAGGCGTCATTTTTGACGTGGCTGGACATCGCTGACTGTTGGTCGTCGGATTCAGGTGACGGTCCTCCACAATCTAGGAGGAACCAAACCGTTGCATTAGGAGCAGTTGGCCCAGTTTGCCGGAAAGTGACGGAAGCTAAAAGACGGTACATATTTTTGGAGACATTTTTAAAATAATTTAATAACTATGCTTTTACTACTACAACAACAACAACAACATCTCTGGAAAACTCAACATCAGGGTACACTCATATGTTTATGAAACCCACATGGCCGATGGTGTCTGTAGAACTAAATAAGTGAATGTTTCATTTACCAGAAGGAACAGGAGGACTTGGTGGGACATGCCTCAAAGACTTGACCTGTAACGAAACACACCGATACACACACACACGGCTACAATCAGATTCAGCTGTACCTTCTCAAACAAACAACCCTTTTAAGTGTGTGTGTGTGTGTGTGTGTGTGTGTGTGTGTGTGTGTGTGTGTGTGTGTGTGTGTGTGTGTGTATATACAAAAGGTTCAGAAAGTAAACACTAGGCAATGTTTTTGCTTCACCCGTTCACTGAACCAGTTGATTTCAAGGCTCAAACTAGTTGTTTGACTCAAACTGCTAAAAAAGAAGGAGTTGAGTCAACTCCCACCACCACCACCACCTAGATTAAGGAGTTTTCTACCTTCTTCTTGGGGCCCACTGAAGCCTCAGCTTCCAGGCAGTATTGTAAAATCCTCTGAGTGGGCTTCCTCTTCCTCTTGCTCTTCAACAATGAAACACTACCTGTAAACAGAACAGGACAGAATGGATCGCATGACTGAATTCATGTTCTTGTGACTAGTCAAACACGCCGTCTCTTTGAGCCGCTAAAGGGAACTCTGTGATTTTAGAATAGAATTAGCCAATGTATTTGACAGCATATTTAAGAGTTTAAATACAGTAACCATGACAACATACATATAACTCACCATCATCTTTGATGGACCGGTCTGTTGACTGCAACGTTTCAGCTTCAGGTGGAGGGGTTAGTGTATCAATGGAAAGTACTGATGCTTCTTGAGAAGGTGAGTTTTCAGTTTTGGGAACTTCTAGTTCTGAGGGTGTTGGTAGAATTTCCTCAGGGGGCGGGGTCTGGATTTCTGGAAGTATGGTCTGAGATGTGCAGCCACTGGATGTGGGGCTGGGTGAGGCTGAGCGACCACCGCTATTGTCCAATAGCGGTGGTCGCTCAGATTGGGTACTGATGTGCGGAGGGCTCTGCAAAAAAAACAACTTTTATTGGCATTTAATGGCACACATACAAGAAAGGGAAGCCCCCAATGTCCTTATCTGTAAGACCATGACCTTTACATTTCTTCGTGAGGAATGCATGTAAAGTCTCCATGTTCAATGACTTGCTATTACACAATCATGCAGTTGGCCGGCAGTGGTTTTAAATAAGCAGTTATGGATGGCTCTCTTAGATCCATGCAGCAGAGCAATGCATTACCTTTCCCACTGGCTGAAGAGGTTTTTTAGTCTTCTTCCTTGTAGAGAAAATCTGGTCATAATCCTCGTTCCATTCGATGAGGCGTTTGCTTGGTTTTCTGATTCGTTTTTGTACTGAGGAAGTCAAGTAGGAGAAGTCAAACGTAATCGTTGTGGCCAGTAGTACCTACTACATACTTATTTAACATTTTCAGACATTACATTTGATTTCACATTTTTAAAGGCTATCATTTGAAACTAAACTTGCACCAGCAAAATCAATGAATATTAGTCTCCATGTGACTTCAGCCAATGTATTACTCAAGCTAAAATCCTAAAGCTAAAATATAGTTGTTCTTAAATCCAGGAAAAATGATCAGATGATTTGGCTTAATTGAAGCTGCAGAAAAAGTGAAATTTGCAGACGGGTTAAAACCTAATACAAACATACCTCCAGAAATCTTAGTTCAATTATTTAGGTTCAACCAATGCCTTGGCATGAATGACACATTTTGAATTCCATGACCCTGTAAGTCCTTACCCGTGGAAGTCTCCTGGCCTGCCCCACTGCTGTCCCATGAGATATTGTTTAGCGTTGCACCGTCTGCATGGAGATCATCAGGGGGTTGCAAACTAGTCTTTGGTTGAGAGGATAGCGCAGCGTCCAAGACTCTCTCTTCCAAAGGCACAGTGGTCTGACTATTCCCCTCCTTTGCTGCTCTACACCCCTCTTCCACCACAAAGCAACCCTTCCCTTCTGCTGTCTGGACCAGTCCATCCCCGGTATGCGAGTCACCACTGAGTGAGGGCTGCTGTCCAGGGAACCCAGGGCCTGAGCTTGCTGGACTACAAGGCACCTGAGCTTTCTTTCTCCTCCCAGAGTTGACACTTCTCTTTCTGCTGCTGGGGCCTTTGGCGGGCTGCCTTGGTCTTCCCCCATTTTGCATGCTGTCCTTCTGCAAAGTTTTAGTTTCGTCTGTGACAAGCTCAACTCTACAGGCACTAGTCGGTCCTCGATGTGGTTCTCCTCCTGACGTACCGGGCATCGCCAAAGGCTCCTGCTTGACATGGGAACTTGGTAGCCCGATATCGAGCTCCAGCGGGGTCCCCTCTCGATCCCTTGTATCGTGCAAATCTTTTAGCAGCATGAGAAAAGTACTGAACTTATAGTTTGCATCAGGTTTAAACGAAACAGGTTTACCATCACTCTCATTGGTCACTGACTGTAAAGATACCTCCTTTAGTTTTTTAAACTGATTCAGGAAGGAAAAAGATGATCCTGTCAAAGAAGAGGAGGAGGATGTGTCAGAAGAATAGTTTTCCTTCTTCAATTTTGCTCTCGAGGTCAGTGGTACGAAGTCCATGGGTGGAGTGGGTGATATAGCGAAGTCTTCGTCCTCACCCTTAACCTCAGCTTGTACGTCAATTGTATCTGAACAACTATCACAGGACGACAAAGTGCTGCAGCTGGAGGAGGAAGGTCCATTCTGAACCTTCATTTTAATGGATTTCAGTTTTGTTTTGCCTTGCTTTGCCTCCATTGTGGACGAGGAAGCATCTGCACTTTTCCTTTCATGTCCATCTGATTTTCTAGACTGCTTTGAATTCTTCTTCCAACTGAGCTCTTTGAGAGCTTTTTCACGCTTCACTCGCTGCATTTCCTGCAACGCTTTCAGAGCTCTTGTCATTAGGCGGTTGCTAGCTGGTAGGTGCGCGGGTTGCTCATCAATAGTGTTCCGTGATTCATTTAGACTCTGTTTGGATTCATCTGGAAGTGACAGTGGTTCTTCTAAAGGTGTGCTTACATCCTTAAAACATGGATCTATTGCAGCTGCAGATTCTTGCACAGCTTTAGCACAGGTTTGTTGTTGTTGAGTAGGGTAGGATGCCGTACCATTGAGTACATTCAGGTTATTAAGGTCTACGATGTTCAACTGGTCAGTGGGTTTGTTTGTTGTGTTATTTATGGTATTGATAATGGACATCCATTTTACTTCTGGGCCTTTTAATTCATTAGACTTACTGGTTAATTGCAAACTGCTCTCTTGAGACCATCGCATTTTGTGAAAAGGCTTGACAGTCATACCAATAGCAGACAAATTAGTAACCGATATGCTTTTGGATTCTAAGCTGGGAATTTCCATTAAGGACTCCTTTAACTCAAATGTTGAAATTGCATCGCTACCTTGTTTATTTATAGTTTGTAATTGCTGCTGGGGGCTCTTATCTCTGATATGGTTTGGTGCAGAATGTACTAACTGTGTCGCACCAGAGGGTGAAACATCTTGCTCCTCTAACCTTGCAGACTGAACTAAAGAACTTTCAGATAAATCCATAACCTTTGTCTTATTCTTTTCTATAGTATGCGTTTGCTTAGCAAGCGTGCCAATTATATGGTCCCTTTCACTGCCCACATTTTCAGATTTTTCAGTAGTTTGATTAGAGGATGATCTATGTTCACCCGCCAAATACTCTGACTGTTCACCTTGGTCATTTACGTCGGTGACTGGGATGCATTTTTTAGAGTCCGGGTGATCCAACTGTTTCGTAGTGCTTACACTATTGACCTTGGTCCTTTGAGATTGGTCAGCTGATTTCTTGTTTTGTTTGTCATTCCATTTATTTGTGAGCTTTTCGGTCATAATAACACGATCACTCAAACTTTTAGAAGGGATCATTTCTACAGACTTATGCGAGGGCATCCCAGGTTCCTCTTCACACAGGCGGGTCTTATTTTTGTCTTGTAATGATGGTTGGGAAACTGCAGTGTGGTTGACACCATTGACCAATGTCCTTTTACTGACTACAGATGGGATCTTCTTCTTACAGGGCAATTTACTGAAGAGAGTGCGGTCAGGTATGGGACTTGTAGTTTTTGGTCGTCTGTCTTTGCCTGATTTGCTGAACCACAGGCCTCTCTGAATCTCTGGCTGTTTGGCAACTTCCTTCACAACAGAAGAAGAAAGAGTCTGGGTAACTAAAGGCACAGACTGAATTGGTTTGGGCTGGCGCTCAAGTGCTTTAGGACATAAAATCTTGGGAACAGATTCAAGGTCGGAGTAAGGGCATTCGCCTGCCACCCGATCCGACTGCTCCTGGTTACTGCATGTGTTTCTGGGGTTTCTACTGCTGGCGCGTGTCGTCAAACTTCTGGTTTTATTTTTAACAGAAGACTTTCTTAAAGTGCTCGGCCTTGTAGTTTTGCTCAGGTGGATATCAGATTCATTGGTCCTGTGACTTTTTTTAGATGCTTCAGAAACTGGAGCAGGAGTCGGTTGGACTGTGCACTTCGTCTCAGACATGGAGACATCATGAAAGGCATTGTCTTTTAGGGAGGAGGCCATTCTAGACATTTCCTGGAAAGAAACCTCCGCTTCGGTGACACTGAATTTCCAAGCCTCCTGGAAACGCTTGGCAATCTGTAAGCACGGGGAGCTTTTTGTCAATATAATTTTCGTGAATCAAACTTAACAGTTAACATACATTTATTTGATCTACTAGTCAGTAAGAATTCAGTGTCAACGCAAATGGTTGGACTCATTTAATAATAATAACAACAATGATGAAAAGTGAATAATGAATTAAATCATATGTTCTATCTATGGTAATGACAGATGTATTACCGTGTGTGAAATTATGCATTACCAGTTATCAAATAATAAAAAAATAGCACTCACAGAGTATTTGTAGTTATTTTCCCTTTGCTTTCCCCTCCGCCTCAATAGGGGGAGCCGTTCAAATTCAAAGCCACCGTTAAATGAACGGGTGGCTTTTCCTTCCACCCAGGCATGCTCGACTGGTCTCCCAAAGGTCCTCACGTAGTATAGTCGACAGGGTCGATCGCTGGGCTCTACAACAACAAACAAAAACAGAGTTAAATTTTCTTGCTGGACAAATACCAGTAGAGCCCTTTCAGAACCACACATTGATCCAAAGGTCTTATGTATATTCAAGTGTTTTTCGCTATCCAAACCAATCATCGTAATTTGGTTTGGATTCACGGTTTGTTAGTTAGATTTTACATGCAACATCTACACAACACTTTACATTCACCCGCCACTGATGATATACAGTCTGACTTATTATTTGGTGAACTTAAATAAATTACCAATGTGTCAATTGTATCATGTGTGGTTGGAGAGCACAACAATTGATACATTGATAATATAATAATACATGTATCACAACACATTTCTGTGAAATGTTCAGACTTGAGACGGCCTACCTTTGATTCTGTGATAGACTCCGTTTGTGGGGTCCACGGCCACTTGGCAAGGCCACCATGGTCTTCTGTTGAACTTTGCCCAAATAACCTCACCCTCCAAGAACTTCAAAAGGGGAACAGACTTCTTCTTTGGACTGCAGGGCTGTGAGAAATGTGGGCAGGAAATCAACCATCATGAAGTTGTCCACAAATCTGTTTCATATTGAATTGGGTAATTTTACACTTTCCAAAAGTTCTAAATCCTGAAACACGTTGAATTTGTATTTATTTAAACGTTCAAATTAGTTGAAGAGTCATGTCATGATAACTCTGTCCAAAGCTGTATTTTATTCTTATTGTAATATAGTAAACAAATATGTACAAACAAATCCAACTTCCTAGTTTACCCTAAACTAGGAAGGACACTGCTCGATGCCTAGGATTATTTTCATTGCCAATTAATCTATAAAAAAATATGTATTTGTCTGCAACAATAATAACTAAAAATGATGTCTTAAATGTGCTTGCTCTGTCTAACAAGCAGCCAAGAAACCATTCATTTTATCATCTGAAACAGATAAAGGTAAACAACCAAACAAAACCATTTTGATTATACATGTAAACAGCTTGCCAGCCCAGACTACTGGTTAAACGTTATATAGTTTATAAATAAATAGCATTGGATTGAAGCATACTCGATATCAGTGATTAGGACTCCACACGGGAGTGGAGTGTACTGGTAATAAACAAAATGGCAGGACACTCATAGTAGTTTCAAAATAACAACTTGCCATTGGATTATCTGTGGTGGCACTTCCAAACCCAAAGAACTCGCTGTCACTTTCCCACTCACTATCCGACTCCTCCCAGTATCTCCGGCGCTGGCCCGAGCGCTGGGACCGGGTCACCACCTTGCCCGGTGGCACTGTTGGTTTCACAACATCCGGGGCGACCGTGGAATTGGAGCATGACACCCTAGGATTGGACTCTAGAATGGCCATTTTGTTTGGCCGTCCTCGGTCGCCTGCCATGTCAGGAGAAGGCTCGTGCTCTTTGACCTTGTGGGTTTCATCGAAACGATCGGCGCCATCGTCGTCGCCGTCGTCCTGGTTGACGTCGTCGTCCTCGAACAAGGACGATTCAAAATGGAGGAGGCCGTTGGCAAAGGGGCTGTTACTGTTGAGGGAAAAGGCCGGGCTGGGCGGGCCAGAGTCACTAGAGTCACTCTGGTCCCGGCTTGCTAGTCCAGCCATGCTGTGCTTGTGCGCAAGAGAGTCATTTCCAGTGCTGCCATTCTCCCTGCTTGAATCGTCACCGTCGATGGCCTTCTCCTGGTTCCTCTCCTTCTCCTCGTCCCTTCCTTCCCATTCCCGCTCCCCCCCTCTCTCCTTCTGCCCTCCCGTGGCCCTCTGAAGCCGGGCCGGCTGGGGCCTGCTGCTGATGGTGGTGGTCAGTCGCTGTAACCTCCTCAATGGGTTGTAAGAGGAGCTGGAGGAGATGGGGGGCAAAGGCGACAAGTGGGGAGAATTTGGGGTTTTTGTGAGAACATAGAGCGACGGATGCTGGACTGAGGACCCACTGGCAGACATGGTTAGACTGCAGCCATGCCGTGAAGAGGAGCCAGAAAGTAGGGGAAGTCTCGGCCAGAGGTCAAAGGGCAGCTGGAATGCTGGGCCTGTCTCCAGGGCAACGGACAAGGCCCTCTCATACTGATATAATTGCTTCTTCCTGAAAAATAACATAAACAAGACACGTGTTGCATTCATTGGCCTACTTTCAGGTCTCCCGGCACATGAGCCACGAAAGACGCCGTAAAAATAGAACGCAATAGACAATAATCATTATCAACAGTGATCATTTTAGCATAACTAATACATGCAATTAAACGACTTAAAAGTTAAAAACACAATTTTAAACCGGTCTGGTTTAAAGTGGTCAATGGCTTTTTAAATGGGTATTATAATGGTGTCGCTACTGTGATCGCACGTTACAGTAATGTGGTCGCATGTAAACACAAGACGGCCGGGTAGGATTACCTCACAGTCGTCAACCCGTAACTCGTCTACACGTCTAAACACAAGGCACCGCCGCCAGTAACGTCGGAATGGAGTCCGTCCGTTGTGCAAACGGCCAGTGCGCGTCACGTCATGCAACAACGTTACATGCTCCGCTAACACGCCGGACTGGCCATTGGCAGCGAAGGGTTAACTCGATATGCAACGACTGCGCACACATCGGCCATCTGTATTATTGGGATCAAAATAAAAAAAATGGCATGTCATGTCGGCGCCCGTCCACCAACCCGAGGCTACATGTCACCCGTTGCTCGCTGAACAGCACACAACATAGCATAAACATGCATGCATGACACACACACACACACACACACGCTTCCCTCCGACGGACGTATGGTCATTAAACAAAATCACGGATCAATAAAACCGGTGACATCAATCTGTCGCGAGAATCTTACCATTCCATGAACGGCCACCGCAAAAGCAACTGTTAAACAATCCATTTCTGCATTTAAACGGGATAATTCCCCGTTTTTTGAAAGCGGATGCGGAGAATCCCGGCGGCAATACTACTAGGCCTGGATCCCGGGGAACGTACACCACCACCACCACCCCCCCACCCCTCCCCTCTCTCTCTACTTGCGCTGCAGCCTAGTCCAGCGGCCCCCCCTATAAAAGAGCCTACGTGTTGACCACTCCACTAGCAGCAACGCTTCATTGCCGCGAGACGCGTGAGCATCACTACTACCACAACTTTGTCACTTCGCATTCTCAGTGACACAACATGGCATGTCATCATTTAATTAAATAGACACATCCTGCCGAAGGACCTGCCCCCTGTGAGCCCCAACTGCTCCAAATTGTGGCTGTGCGCACGGCCAATCATCCCCCCCCCCCCCCCCCCCCCCCCCCCCCCCCCCCCCCCCCCCCCCCCGCCTCCCCCCCCACCACCCCCACACC
>OOFB01013108.1:24830-35762 GCA_900323305.1 Trachyrincus murrayi | reverse complement strand
TTTAAATAAAGGATTGAGTAAAATAATAACCGATTTCCCCGCTCGTTATGCAGCATGTGAAGCGGAGTGTCGTTTCTCCCTGACAGTCGCCATATGGTGGTGATGGTGTCATACAGTGGCATCTCGCTCTCTCTCTCTCTCTCTCTCTCTCTCTCTCTGTGTGTGTGTGTGTGGTTTACGCTGAGCTTGTGTGTGTGTGTGTGTCTCTCTCTCTGTATGTGTGTGTGTGTGTGTGTGTGTGTATGTGTGTGTGTGTGGTTTACTCTGAGCTTGCTGATGAAGAAGCCTGCGTCCTCCAGACTCATGTTTCCCTGCAGTTTGACGATGTGCTGAATGGTCTTCAGGACGTCCCCGGCCATGGTCACGTCTCCACACACATACACGTGTCCTCCCTCCTCCTTCAGGCACTGGTACACCGTCTCAGACAGCTGCTCCCGCAACACGTCCTGCACATACTTCTACCAGGAGGGAGGGGAGGGAGGGGAGATGTATAGAGAGGGAGGGAGAGAGAGAGAGAGAGAGAGAGAGAGAGAGAGAGAGCGAGAGAGAGAGAGAGAGAGAGAAGAACAGAGAGCAAGAGGGGAATTCAGCCAAATGCAGAACATATTAAAGTGAATGTTTTGTCCTCCACCCGTCCATGCACTCATGAAAAAGCTAAAAGCAAAAAGAGCAATAATAAAGTTTATCAGCACTGACCTCGAGAAGCATTTCATCTGCAGGTGAAATGCAAATGTGAGCCTTGGGCCTTATTCAGCTATAGCAACCATCTTGGTTCAAAACGCTGATGGAACTGAATGCGGAATTCAGGTCCATCACCCTGCTAGTGTTTAGAACCAAGATGGCCGCCAGGTGAATAAGAACAATTGTAAGTGTGGCGGTGGCGTCGGTACCTTTGGTTTTCCAGGCTCTCTGGAGTAAGCCGTGTAGAGCTCCTTGAACACCTCCTTGTTCTTGGCCAGGATGGTCTCCTCCTTGTAGATATGGTCCATCTGGGACTGCCGGCAGCCAAACACCAGGAAAAAGGAGCCCGATTCAATGCCTGGAGGGGGGGGGGGAAATTAAACATCACCCTTAAGGCGTGAACACATGATGATAGCGCTGGACTGGTGTTACAGCCAGCCAGTTCAGCACTTTTAACTCATAAAACGTATTGAGAAATGAGAAATGAAGAAAGCCGCTGGTGTTTAGATTCCGTTGGGTTCAGAACGTCAAACAAAGCTGTGATCTGATTGGACGCGCTTCGAGAGGTCAAAGTTGAAATGGTTTGAACTTTGAGCGCAGCAGCGTCAAGGTGGAGAACCTGAGCGGTGCGCTATGCCCAGGGTAGCACCAACGCTAGCTTAGCTTCAACGGGCCAGGGTAGCGTCAGCGCTAGGTTAGCTTCAACGCTAAACTCCATAGGAATACATTGGTAACGCTGGCACCGCCAACGCTGAAAGCTCATCATGTGCTCACAGCTCTAGTGTATTGAGCCACGCTGAAACTGAAGTGGTGTCTGTGTCTAATATAAAACCCTTTAATGGGCATTCTTTCTTTCCCTCAAACCCTCAGGATATTGTGCGCATTTGTCGTACACGAGGCAATCTCGTTTTATGGACACATATTTAATAACTCACCTTTGTTTTCGATGTCGTACTGTCTCTGTTGCCAGAAGCTCCTGAATGGTGCGATGCCTGTCCCGGGGCCCACCAGGATACACGGGACTCTGTGGTCCTTGGGGAGCTGGAACAACGGAGCGCTGGGATGCAAAATAACCAATACGAACATTTAGCGATCGGATGGTTTTAAAATGTTCCAGACAAACAGGAAACTGCGTGCTGTTAACTACATTTTCAAAATGTTTTCGATCAACTTTCCATCAAATTTGTTATTAATGAAAAGACAGAATTCTGTTCATTATAATAAATAATAAATAATACATAATAAATAATAAATACCAAGATTAACGTTGACTACTATATTATGAAATTCCACATAGATTGTAAATTGTAAATCGTAAACATCGTGAATACAAAGTGAATGAATGATGAATTAGGAAGAGACGTGTTGGGCTTTACCCTCGTACAAAACACGGCACAA
Organism: Trachyrincus murrayi; assembly: GCA_900323305.1. Classification (NCBI taxonomy): domain Eukaryota; kingdom Metazoa; phylum Chordata; class Actinopteri; order Gadiformes; family Macrouridae; genus Trachyrincus; species Trachyrincus murrayi. The sequence goes on along the minus strand of OOFB01013108.1, from coordinate 33,683 downwards.
TCTCGCCCTCCTCTATCCTGTTAAGCCACGACGAGCACACTCCGTGGTGGACGGGCCCCTCTCCATCTGAAAGTTACATTTACAGAGTAAGCACTTTCCCCATCCCTCCATCTGTCTCATACTCACATCCACCGATCGCCCATCACATGATACACAAGGGCTAGCAGTTCTCTTTATGCGGTTATTGAACTATTACTTACACAATTGCCGTAGTACCCTCATGCAAACACACACACACACTTGTACGTAAGTGCACTAAAACATATTGCATATGAGAGAGAGAGAGAGAGAGAGAGAGAGAGAGATCAGTTAAAGCAGCAGTGTAGTGTTGCCTTGCAATTTGAAATTTTGGACCAAAGCTCTGGGTTTCATCCTCTAAGACGCTGAAATCACATGAAGTTCCTTCTGTTATAGTGGCAGCTGTTCCTCATATCACTTAAGTTGCCACTCCACTGCCAGACGTTTATTAAAGGTGATTCCAATCATGCTAAAAGCACCATCTCTGCAGATAGCCACCGTCATCGAGTGAATGCAGGAAGTGTATGGGCTGGTTGCTTACAGTAGCTGTAGCTAGCATATGCTTTGCTTGGATGTAGCTTGTGGTAGAGCAGAAGGCTTTAACACGGGCAGTGGTCTACATTCTCTCTTATGGGAACAACTATCTGTAAACCAATTATACGTCAAAATAAAAGGAAAAGATAAAACCTGTTGACTGTTGGGCTTTATTGTAGATGGCAAGGAAAGCACGTTTTAACCACTCGACTGATGTTTCTCATTACTATTAAGCTAGCTCAGAAGATGAAAAAATAATAGTTATGTATTAAATACTCTTCTGGGGTTTTAATGTGGGTTTATTGCAATTATAGCAGCGTTTGAGCTTTGCCTGTGAAGTAGACTGGCTTGCTGTGATAACTTTCAAGAGATTTTCCGTGCAGCTCCATAAACACTTAGCAGTAGTGTGTTTTCATCGGCTTCATGCTTAATCCTTAAACTTGAACACACAGAGGGTCAATTTGTCACCTTGAAAACGATTAAATTCAATAATAGCAATTAAATTAGCCCGCTGTTCGGTTCACTTGGAGAGCGATGGATAACGGTTTCAGTCGACGGGTGATTGCAGCATCGACTTACATAAGGAACAATCCTCTACAGCTTGAATTGCTTTTTTCCCCCTGTTTAACCAACAATTCAACAGCTTGAGTGTACAGAGTGTACCATACCCTTCCGTTACATAACACACATAACATAACACCCCCGCCAAACAGCTCATCACTTTCAGGTAGCTTTGCACGACTGCACACTTGGGCCAGGATATTAGGCCAGGATGTTTCCCCCATAAAACAGTTGATTGGAACTATGTGTGGGCATAGGATCATGTCCCCCCCATCCAGGGCTTCAGCTTCGGGTTGGCAGGAGACCAGAACCACCAGAACCACCAGAACCACCAGAACCACCAGAACCACGCGGTGCTGATGTGGATCTCCCATCTATGCAAACCGACTTGTAGACTGGCCACTGTATTAATACACTTATTAAAATCCCCTTCTGAAAGCTTCATCCACTCATGTGAATGAGCTTTCTTTGGTAGAATATCTCCATAACGAAACAGGAAACAAGGCGTAACTCCGCCCCTTGCAGTTTCTGGTTTCCGGCCCAGGCTATGTGCCCCCCCCCCCCAGAAGTTCTGCTATAACATAGTAGGACTGCTGGATCCCAGATTAAGTCTCCCTACAATCGTTCTTTCAGTGCCCCCCCCCCCATTTGTCACAGAGTCCTCCCCCTATATGGAGCCTCACCTTTGGGTCGGTAGGAGACCACGGCCACCGTGAGGTGGATCTCCCCTGGATGGACATCTGGGGAAGAGCTGATGGAGTAGTAGCGTGGCTGGAGCAGTGGCAGCTGGGTGAGCAGCAGGGTGGAGGGCATCTGGATGGAGGGGAACTCCTCCAGCACCTCCACCAGCGTGGGGTTGTTGAACCACTTCCACTCCTCGTACTCCTGCAAGCCCTGGGGGGGAGGAGGAAGAAGGAGGTGGAGGAGGAGGAGAGGGAGGAGGAAGGGGGAAGGAGGAGGAGGGGGAGGAGGATGAGGAGGGAGGAGGTGATGGAGGAGAAGGAGGAGGTGAAGGGGGAGATATAAGAAGGAGGAGGAGGAAGGAGGAAGAGCAGGAGGAAAGAGGTGGAGGAGGAAAGTGGAGGAGAAGGAGGAAGGAGGAGGAGGATGAGGAGGTGGAGGAGGAGGAAGAAGGAGGAGGAGGGGGAGGAGGAGGGAGGAGGTGATGGAGGAGGAGGTGAAGGGGGAGAGAACGGTGTGTGAATGTTGTTAGACTACAGCAGTGTTTCTCAATGTGTTTCATGACTTTCCACCACAGTACCCCCACAGCCCCATCAGTACAGCTCTGGTCCACTGGACTAGACCATTATACATACTCTGATTGGTGAAAGCTACAGTTGACTGATCCTGTCCCAGTCTTGGTTGACTGTGTAATCCGCTTATTGTTTGCAGGTTTAATTTGAATAAGCCGATCTTATCGATTGTTCTATGTAAAATCCTTTTCCATTAATATTTATCTGGTATTGGCACAACGCAGAGTAAATAAGTACAAAAGATAAATGTAGCGAAGAAAGAAGAAACACACAGCTTTGAAATACAGTGAAGTTATGCAGTTTGCTCCAATGGAAACTTTTTCCTTGAATACTTGTTTAAGTATTCAAGGCCCTGCAACCATTTTAAAGTAGAGCACAGGACATAGCTACAAGCAACATGATTCACTAAGCTTTTTCTATAATAAGATATTTTGATTACATTATAATTCATCACGCTGCTACTTGGCCAAGATTTAAGTTGCACTTGTTCCCAAGTTGCCAAGAAGCAACGCAACATTTGTGCATCGGCTAAACCATTTCTACTCACTACATATGTTACGCCGCCCCAGAGCAAGTCGTAAAGAAAGAGCCAGCTGTCCTTTAACGGCTTCTGATCTTTAAAACTCAGATTTGAAGACAGTAACTGTACTTCAAGAAAACCACCCCAAAACAATGCAATCTGTTTTTTTTGTCCTTCATTTCCTCTGCTTGTGGTTTCCCGTTGGCTGTTTGATGAGAGGAGAAAGATGGAGCTAGAACAGAGTGGGTGACTCACCGCCTGGCCTCCGCCTGGCCTCCGCCTGGCCAGCCTTTTCCACACATTGACAAAAACCGGGAGAGATCTGTGGGAGGCGCGGGGAGTGGCTGTAGGTTACAGGGATCAAGGGCTTTCACCGGTGCCGACTCACTCCTGCCGCACGCTTTGTTTTGTATCGGTGCAAAGTGCATCGAATGGGCTTTTAGAAGCGAGGAAAACATCTTCAACATTTCATAGGCAAATATAATAGTTTCGTTTTTTTTCCCCCCTGAAACTCACACATACGTCTTTGTGGAGAGTTGCACTTTTCAAAAGGCCGTCAGAGGAGCACAACATTATATTAGAAATGTCAGCGCGCAGCTGATAAAGCGGTGAAGGGGAAAATGAAGTCGCTTCTCATATCTGTTCTACGTGGGCTGCACTCAACGCATTGTTCCAGAGGTTTCGTTCGTATCAGTGATGGAGGCGACGGCAGCCACCAGACAAGAGGAAGAAAAACTAAAAACCACAAGAAGAAAAACTAAAAACCACAACAAGAAAAACTAAAAACCACAACAAGAAAAACTAAAAGCTACGAGAAGTGAGACAAAATCTGCGCTAATGCTATTCGCTAGCATTTACCTTACTGAGGAGCTCCAGTTTCTTCTTCTGCTTCTCATTGGTGGCCAGGGCGGCGAGCTGCTGCAGCAGCACAGGGCTGGGTGGCGTGGTGATGTCCAGGAAGTACTGGAAGGCCTGGGAGATGGTGCACGGGGGGATACGGTTCTCATCCGTCCAGTTACTGATCACACCTGGGGGGACAGAACCACTCAGTTACTGATCACACCTGGGGGGACAGAACCACTCAGTTACTGATCACACCTGGGGAGAGATAGAAAGAGAGAGAGAGAGAGAGAGAGAGAGAGTGAGAGAGAAAGAGAGAGAGGACTGATTCAGGTCATCCTTCCCCTTCAACCGCTGCCTCCATCATCCACTAAACATGCATGGTTTTGTCTCATCACACCTCTCGTTGATGGAGACAGACAGACAGATGATGTAATGAATACAATGTATTCATCCGTTCATTCATTCATGATTTCCTGCGTAAAAGAAGTGATTTGGTCCTCACTACACCAACCTAAAGCGGTGTTCCTCTCCTCCAGAAACTCCACCCTGACAATTTGATTGACAGGCGGCGCGTCCTCCAGCTTGTCTATGAGAGCGATCACCAGGTCCTCGTGGTTCCCGGGGAAGATGCCCAGATGGTCGCCGGGTCGGTATCCCAGGTTCTCGTGGTTATTCGCGTGGAGCCGCACAAATATGGTGGAACGACTAGGAGAGGTCAGAGATAACAACATTTATATCCATGAAGCTCAACAAACAACAACAACAACATCATCGATCTATGACAGGACCTCTCATTCATCAGGGATCATTTGAACTTTCAACCAAGACATTAGCGTTGGACTTACACGGAGCGTCGATGTAAATGGGTAATTAACCTTAGTTTCACATGGCAAGCGGCTATACTTTAGAAATGTGGAAAATGTTAGAAAGCATATTTACTTTGACTTAGAAGTCTGTAGATTTTGGGATTCTATCATCTTTGCCCCGTACACCTTCTTCTTGTGAACGCTGTGTAATGCTGTTTGAAAACAAAAACAAAAGCAAGTCTTCCTTAGAAGGTTTGTGCATAATTAACAACTGGGCCGTTTTCATCACTTATTTTGTTAGCATTATTTTACAATGAAAAAAAAAACCTACACGTTTCAGCTATTCATGTTTCTGAATACAAAGCGATATTAGCGCTCAACGCTAAACGTGTCCCCTTACCGTCGGTGAGGGAGGGAGCCTCGGCTGTGTAGGTCAGCCGGAATTTGCTTTTCTTCCAGCTGCGGTCGTTGCTGATCAACGAGTGGTTGGCCTTCTCGATGTTGACATCATCACCGACGCAGAACACGTCGCACGCAGCCTTCACACACACACACACACACACACACACACACACACACACACACAATGGCGGGGACATGGAAATGATGAGTCGAAGAGTGGAAGAAGAACAACCAATGGGAGTGGAGACGTCCCCCTTCCTGTGACCCTCAATATTCCAGTCCAGTGGTGGAGTGTAACTAAGTACATTTACTCAAGTACTGCACTTCAGTACAATTGTACTGAGGTACTTGTACTTTACTTGAGTATTTCCATCTTCTGCTACTTTATACTTCTACTCCACTACATCTCAGAGGCAAATATACTCCGCTACATTTATTTGATAACTTTAGTTACTAGTTATTTTTCAGATTCATATTATTAATATAAAATCAACTAATAAATGATGATGTATTATTATAGATGAAGCTACCCAACAGTATATACACTATTTACAATACTCCCCACCTTTACCAGCTGCAACATTAAAGATGAACACTTAATGCATCGACAATTATAATCCAGTAATATATATTATTCCGAAATGGGCCATTCTGCACTTTTACTGTTGGTACTTTAAGTATATTTTGATGCTAATACTTTTGTACTTTGACTTCAGTAAGGTTTTGAATGCAGGACTTTTGCTACTTTTACTTAAAAGATCTGAGTACTTCCTCCACCGTGCCACAAACTACACGGCTGTGTTAATACTGAATGAAAATGCAATGTGTGTAATGTAAAAAAAAAATCCTGTGACGTATGAGTCAAACAAATATGCGAAGCATCACATTTAACACCCACCAATATAATCAACATCATAATGGGCCTGTGGCCCCACTAAAGGCCTGTGCTTTGGGAAACCAACCTTAAAGACCTTCTTGGCCCAGGTTCTGAAGGACTCCTCTTGGCCACAGAGCTCATCTCCCTCCCCCATGCGGAGGATGCGTTCGCCCCCCAGCTCCTCGAACAGTGTGTCCACGGCGTGGGCAAAGGCACAGAAGTGAGGATAGGCCCGGGAGCCAAGGCCAAACACGGAGAACCTAGAGAGACGCGGAGCCACGGGGAACACAGGAAGGAGAGAGATACAGCTTTCTAGGGGATCTGTGTGTTCTTGGTTGCACTTGCGGTGAAAATACCCAAACACACACACACACACACACACTCTCTTTCTCTCTTGCCTACACCCACACTCATACAGAGAGAGAGAGAGAGAGAGAGAGAGAGAGAGAGAGAGAGAGAGAGAGAGAGACGGAGGGAGAGAGAGAGGGTAAAGAAATGGAAAGAGTCGTAACGGACAGCACGACGGGATCGCTTCAAAGTGCTGAAGCATTTGATTGTTCACCCAAGTATAAGTAGATCGATGTTGGTTACTCTCACCCCTTGCCCGAGTATTTCTCAATGGTTAGACAGTCAATCAATCATGTATATCATATATATCATTACTCATACATTATCATATCATATATATCTATATATCTATATATATATGTATTTCTATGTGTATAAAGAGGAATGACATATTTGATATATTTTTCATAGCTTATCAATGTATATGTAAATAATTGGTATACATTGATATATATATATATAAAAATATATATATGTATGAATGGCTTTTGATTTTTGTTGTTTTTTATTTTTAAAAACCAAAAGCCATGAAATAAAAAGAAGATTGTTATATAGTCCATCGTACCGACCGCATGGTACCATGTGACCGCATGGTACCATGTGACCACCCCTACACCTTAAGGTAAACCCTCTGACCTGCAGGGACGCGTATTCCATTTATTTCTGCAATGTGGAAGAGAGAATTGATGAAATATTACATTTAGGAGCGAACAAAATACATTCAAATATGTTTTCCAAACTGTATCGGTTGATACATTGAAAAGAATGCATTGCATTTTGAGGAAAAGGTGCTATTGATATTTACATTGGCAACAGTTAACTGCTAAATGATCTATAGAAGATGAACTATCTAAGAAGGATTACATTCATAAATTTGATATATGATGACATAACATCTAACATGGTTAGAATGTGAAATCCACATTCTTATATAAACTTATATAAACTATTTCCTGAAGACCTTTTTCTGAGAACCAGAAAACCTTTCTGTGAACAGTTCCTCATCTGAGAAGGCCACACTCTGAGGTTAAACGCTCTGAGGTTAAACGCTCTGAGGTTAAACGCTCTGAGGTTGAACGCTCTGAGGTTAAACGGCACTTTTGAGACTTCCACTCTGTTAAAGAAAGCAGAGAGCTTGCTTCCACTAAAATGAACTGTGTTCAAGTTGACAACAGCAGAAGATAAGGCTCTCAACAACTCTGATAAGAACCGCTAAGTAGGTCTAGGTCTGAGGGCATCACAGCCGAACATCTTGTTGCCCAACTGCCAGATGCACGCATTGACTTTACAGCCTCCTTTCAGCTGCCATAGCAACCAGGCTTAGCTAGCTGCCTCCAAGAGCCAGGAGCTGCTATGCTGTTCCTCTAACCTCGATAATAACAGCAAAAATAGTCCGGAGACAGTTGCAAGACAGTCGCCCTCTTGAATTGAATAAAGTTTGAACTTGAAATCCTGCATCTATTCATTTTATAACCAGGTCTTTGGAAATGGGAGAAAGGCGACTGATCACTTCTGTCCTCCTCTCCTCCACCACAGCGAGACATCCAGCCACATGAGAGCTGATGGCCAACGTTTACTTCCTGTCAAACCTACCAACGTTCATCGCCACCTTGAGGCCGTCGCTACGCCAACAGCAACGACCACACATTCCGCAGTACGCGCACACATGCAACTACGCGTGACCGTTTGGCGATGGTGTGACGCGTTTCAGAAAGGTTTGGATTATATTACAGTTCAGTTACAGTTAAGTGCTTTTTCAGTTTTTTCAGCTTTTTCAGAGCATGTTGGTTGGTATCTTATGGCTCATGGCATTGCAAAGACACGACACAAGACAGAACAAATGGAAATGAGTGGCTCTTTGAAATGCATTCCACACTTGCTGAACTGTACACTGAGCACGCAGGCTGGGCTGGCGTGTTGTTGTTGTTGTTTTTATCAACGTACCTGACATTGGCGAAAGGTCCGGTGCTCTCAAAGTTGACCCTGGCCTCTGGCTCGTCGCTGGAGGACTTGCGTGTGTCCGAGTAGGAAGAGACACTGTTGAAGCGAACCTTGTAGCTCCTGGGGGAACAGAGGCAAAGCAGATGGGTAGAGAGAGGTTCATAAAACGATCGTAATGAACGGCTTAACCTGGAGAATTGAAATGGGCCCTCGGTAGGGTCGGTCTGATCATCGGGGCATCATTGGACAGGAAATGCTACTAATTAGCTCCTCTGAGGCAACTCCAGTGTTGTGTCAGGAGTCATCTCTAACATATCTGAGATACTGAGTCAGCTTCTTTGTCTCATGCGTGTATTTCAGATGTATTTATATGCAAGTAATTTAGTTCTACTGACCCCCCCCACCCCCCCAAAAAAGGGGGGATCAGTTGCTGTTAAGTAAAAGTAATGCTGAATTTGTTCTTGAGTTAAGTAAAGTGAAGTAAATGTAATGTTGCATTACTACTCTGTTGGATGGAAGTAGTTTCACAGTACCTCGCCTCGTTGAAACTAACATGGCGCCCATACAGGTGTAAGACAAAGACCCAGAGGGCTCGAGGTACGGGAGAAGCGTGAAGGGAGGGGAGGGGAGGGGGGGGGGGGGGTAAACTCACTTCCTGTCCTCCGTGTTTGATGTCGGGTGGCGCATCTCCATCAAGGCTGCCCCAAATTTCTGCAATGAAGGCGAGAGAAAGCGTTGATGCTCGGGTGG